>JAQGAI010002604.1:0-12036 GCA_034696905.1 Lepidocyrtus violaceus
TCCCAATCTTCCCAAAGCTCCCAAAGGAACGTTCCCCATAGAAATAATATCCCTTGAGCAGAAGGCTCATTCTATCCTGGAGGTTGAGTGAGAGGTTCCTCCTTCCACGGACATGGAAGAAGAACTGATCCTCCATGCCCAATTTCCCCTCCTTATATACCCCATCCTCAATCCAGCGAATCCATGCAAGAATTCGAAGGAAAACATCGACTCTATTCATATTCTAATATACATTCGTTATCTATCCCGACTAGCCATATTCGAATGAGAATCGTCGACTCTCATGTCCCCAAGTACATTCCATTCAACATGGCAAACAAAAGATATGCAAATACGACCCCAAATCTTGAAATGTAAATAAGAAAGTACCCGAAGTAAACTTCGACTGAAAAGAGATATACAAACAACATGAAACTAATGGCTCGAATTCTAACAACGACAGTGAGAAAGGAGGAGGAGGAGAGATTTTTACGATGACGATGACTTATGGTCGGATCATGAATGAAGTGTATCACAATGTACAAAGTGGAACTGCACATATGAAAAAGAAAATGCTTCATTTTTGTCTGCCCAACTTCATTCATCTTCATTGAGAGAGCTACAGAAAGGGATCAGGTTCAAGAAGGAAAGAGTCCACACTCCATGTACCATCCAAAAAACAACAAGAAACATAATCTAAGAGTTTCCTTTCTTCGCTTTTTTTGGGGGTTTTTCTCAGCTTTCAACAAAAAAAAATATTTCATAGAGTATCAGGAGGATCAAAGTTTTTTTTTCTTTCTTTATTACTTCTTCTCTTCTCAAGAGGAAGAAGGGAGAAAATCTTCATATTACTTACAAGATTTACATAAGATTTTGTATGGATTCTGTTTTAAGGGAAGGGAGGAGGAGGAAGTGCAACTAAATGGACTCCTTTTATTTAAGAGTGATGGATTGTTTTGGGCAGTTGGAAGTGGATGATCCTTCCCCAAAAGATAAGTGCATGTGGATGTTTAGAAGTAGAAAAAGCTGAGGATGTAAATATTTACGATGAAACAGTTGCAACTGTGCTGTTGTTGACCTTTTTTCTAAACAATAAAACATCCACCCTAAACAACCTTCCTTTCAGAACCTTTGATCTTCGATAGAAGAAAATAATCTCTTACAGTAAAAATATGAATGAAAAATTGAAAAGAGGAGTTATATGACGAAGAAAGACAAACTGGTAAACTGGTCTGGCCATGCATGGCTTAAATAATGATATACCTAACCCACCTGGGTTCGTCGTGTTTGGAAGAAACGTAAAAAAATACATATCCAGCAAAAAAAGTGCATAGAAAAGAGCATCTTCCATATTTGGAGTTTATGAGCAAGTTACGCAATACTTTATGGCACTATAACTTGTGGTAAGGAACTTATTTCCAATGCAAGTTTGAGTACCGGTTTTTTTATTGATGGACAGCTGAAGCTAATAGTTTGCACTCCCAGTCCCAGACAGTTGACGTTTTGCTGGGGGAAGATCATGAGTCAGAATTAGAATTGTTTAGGACAATGATCCAGCCAGACTTCCGTACTCAAAAATTAGTGTGAAGTAGTTATTACGCCAACATATTTTCCATTCGATAAATTTAGAACATAATTAATATAGATTGCATTTAAAATGTTTTGAAATAGTATGTGCATATTGTTTTTACGTAAATGACATCAAGCTGACGATTGATATATTTCTTCTTGGTATGCTCCATTTTCCCCCTAATTGTTTGTCAAAGAAAGCTAGAGTCATATGACTATAACCTTTGATCATAATCCTGACCATATTTTGAACTCGCTCTTCAAAAGGTCACTGATGTCACGATTTTCTCATGTTTAATCGCTAAATTTCGTCCTTCTTCTCTTTTTCCTTCCATTTTGAAAAGGACGGCGCAACGACTATTTCGTCATAATAATAATGATAGTAACTTTTTTACAAAGATACTATTTCAAGACAATGGGCCAGCTCAAACATAGCAGTTATTATTTATAGCTTAAAAAGAAAGTAAAAGTTTCCCTTCATAACTGTTCAAAGGAAAACGATCCTTTGAGTTTATGTGATCGTCTCCGTCTTCGTAGAGTGGATTAAAATAGCGGCATGGCATGGCATTGAATGAGCTGAGCTGAGATGGCGATTGAAGTAGTAAGTTTTTAAGGCATAAAGAGGCTCTAATGAGACACTTATCCTTAAACTGTTAAAAAAAGAAAAGCAATACAGACAAAAAACGATAGAGAAAATGCGGAATGATATGATGAGGATGGAGCCCAGACCTCTAGTTCAGTTCTTTGGAAGAAAGAAAGATCAAGAACAAACCATTTCCTTTTCTCCACCCGCATAACCAATGTCATTTTAGTACTTTACACGAGTTGACTATTCTCTAGTTTAGGTTGATTGTATTGACCGTGACCATCATCACGATAAGTAAGTCTGGACATATCCAACTCGACTGTATCATTTACATAAATAATTCAAACTAAACTGTTTTCTTTTGGGAAAAGCGGAGCACTAAAACTCCAAATTAGCTTTGATAATTACACCTTAACGATGCATTAAAATGTAATCCGATCTTGGCCAAAACTTTCAGCCAACTTTACTACACAAAACAAACATATGTATCAGAAAGGACAAAGGAATGAATTTGTGAATCAAAAGAAAGCAAAAATGCGTTGGTTTATTCCACTACTGTAATATGCGTGTACAATTTACATTTACGAGATTCCGCCCAAACTACTGGTTACTCCTTCTTCCTTCTTTGCCTTTCCTTCAAAGAAGGTTGTCGGGGTCGATGACTTTTTCATGTGCGTGTAGAAGCCCATATCGTATATTTACATATGAATAATGAATCAATACTAAACTTAAGGAAGAGGAACATTCACTCCTTCCCCAGCCTTGTTTTTGTTTTGGTGCGTAATCCTGTTTCATCCAAGAAGAGAAAAACATTTTCTGGGTTGGTTTTGGCATTGACTTGGCTTTGTATTGCAATTCATACTAGCTGTGCATATTGCCTTTTCATCCAAAAACTCAACAAGAAGAAGAAGAGGAGGCCAAGCCCAAGAACAAACTCATTTCCAAAACAAAACCTTACTTGCTACTTACTTCCCAAATCATCACGTCCTCGTCTTCCTCATCAACACTCATAGCCAGTCAGTCAGTACTGAATGCTGAAGTGAGTGAGTGAAAGGAGGATTTATCGATGTCCTTATGGCTGTTGATCCCACTAAATACTTACTTGATGATGATGAAGTCAACGGTTTTACTCACTTACTTACTTCTACTGTAATATGCTTACCTAATCCTATCTTATTGGGAAGGAAAACAAAAACAGGATGAATTAATCCAGAAGGAGGGTTAGCCAAAAGCCAGGGAGTGCTCAGCATTAATTTGGAAAAGCCTCTTTAGAAGAAAACCAAAAGGTAGAGAGAAGAAGTAATGCATTTGTAAACGTACTTTATAAATGAACAGGATCTTCTCAAGAAGTCTACAAAATGAATATGCAAACAAATAAAAACCTTCTGTGGATTCCGGAGTCCGTGTGTGGGCTCGTGGCAGTTACCTCCTCCTCAGGAAAATTAAAGTGGCTCATGCTTGGATTGACTTGGTTGGTTTACCTCTCTCCAATTCTCCATCAGTAACTTTTTGGATGATGTTTTGCTAACACATTTCATTCCACTGGGGATCTTCAAATTATTTTGAAGGAGAATCCCGTGGATAACGAGAAGACGATGATGATAGGTGGGCTTATCTATAGCCTGAACCAAGCCCAGTTACAAGTCTGGCTGTATTTAAGGAATTTGCAGGAAGCTAGTTCATTCCTTCCAAATTTTTTAAATGCCCATTAGCAAGCAAGCCCACAACAACTCGTGAAAAATGTCTCAGGAGAAGTATCCTATTTATGCCAACTATTTACTGAAATATGCTCTGTGCAAATATTTTGTTGCCAAAAAAAATACTCTTCCTGGAAGGTTTTATTAGGTTGACTGAGTTGAAAGTGTATACTTCTCCTAACCAAGTCATACTTATTGAGCTGAGAAGAGAAGCGTGCTACTTTTCACTTGCTAAATTGGTTAACTTCCCAAAAAGACGGGAGGAATGCATTAAAAATTGAAGGGAAGCGTTTTTCTCGGTAAACACTTCAGAAGAATGTGTTTTTTCTTCTTCCTCTTCCAAGTTTTTTTTTCCCTCTCCTTCTTTCCTGTCATGGTCAATAATTCGGGGAGTCACTTTTTCCTCCCATTTATTCTTCCGGGTGGCAAGGCAAAGATGAAATGGAATGGGTGGAAAAGGAATCCGATATGCTCCAGTTCGTAATTTGGAGTGGGAGAAAAAAATGTAACCAAACGAGCCAACTGCCAAGTTTAATTCTTGATGAAAATGATAAGCCAGTGCAAGTGTTTATCTAGAAGAGGCAGATATCAAGATATCTTATCCCATCCATTGAAATGTCAGTTAAAAAACTGTAATAAAAATTCGGAGCTGGGTCCAAAAAAGATTAAATTAAATGGGGAAACAGTCAGTTTCATTTTGAAAGAAAGTTGAAGTATTTATTTTCAAAAGCCAAAATTTATTTTATTAAATAGTTCACTCCTGAGATGAAAGCATCTCAAACTACTCATAAGAAACCCGCTTATGCGTTTTTTTTCATTTGCCTCTCTCTCTCCCATACAGAGCGACAATCAAAGTCAAGGGCCGAATAATATCATTTTAAATCTCTATTTTTGAGGCTTGTCTTGTTCATCGCAGAATTTATGAGACTTGCACCGTCTGTTAAGATCAGTTTGATCATAGACATGATCATCCAGCTTTGCAGAAAAAAAATACTGACTCATCCTCAGCCAGAAAACTGAACAGTGAAAGGGAACACGCCTAATCTTCTTCCGAGATCGCATAAAATTGCATGAAATTGTGGGGATTAGGTTGGGTGGAAGTAATATATGGTAGTAAACAGGAGAGGAGACAAAAAAGAAGTGTTGCTAAAACATGGACGATTTTACTAGTAAAGCTGTGGTGGTGGAAGAAGATGAGTATCCAATGATAAGGATTTGCAAAAAAAGGAGATATGTATAGAAAATCCATAAATGAGAGAGAGAACAGAAGTTTGTTGGGCATAAGCCAACAAGAAAAAAATACATTAACAATGATCTGGGATGGGATTGGTGAATGGGAGTTTGCAAGATAAAACGGATGCAGATTTAGTGACATTCATGTGGGATGTAAATATTTTTCCTGTTTTTTTTTCTGGGTGCCATTAATGAGAGGATCCAATCCAATCCAATGAGCTATTTGTAAAAAAAATTGTGATTTGAATTGTGTTTCGGTTAGGTACAATAATTTGAGGATTAGGTAGTTTAAAACAATAGAGACCTCAGTTGATTGAATGTGTGTTTTTTTGCTTCCAGCAATGGAGAAATTATTTTTTTGATTGAACTTGACAAAAGAAATGAATGAGTAGAAATTTTGGCAGTGGCAAACTATATTTGAGTTGGATGTCACTTATTTAGCTTGGTAATTTAGTTTGTGAATCACGTTCTGTTGCGGTCGTGTCTGGTTTTCCAGTGCAATAATCCAATAATAATGTTTTTACTAAGCTGGGTTGGGCTACTACATTATCCTGCTATGACCGATACCAATCAAAGCCAGTAATTTTGGATTTAGATTGGGTGAACTTGAAATGGAGTTAGATGCGAGCTAAAGTGAGCCTTCGTTTTGGTCCAGTATTTTACTAGGTTGTCCTACAGAAAGAAGAAAAAATTAATTTTCCAGAGAGCACAGCATAATAAGCTTCCAACAATGATGGTTCATGGTTCATTGAAGTTTTGCTTTTTTAAATTTTGCAAGGCATTTTGCAAGTAAAATTGCAAGAAAAAAGTCGAGACCTATAAATATGATGTAAATTTGTGGATAATTTGATTCTGGCTATTTTAAATCCATTCTTGGAAGATTCTCCAATCTAACGCCAACTTATATTAAAATTAAACTGGTACAGAACAATGTAGATATAGGTTATCTAGAATGTTCTTTCTGTAAAATTCTCAAATGTGATTTGAAATACAGAAAAGATCCGAAAATTTTCTTAAAATTGTTTCACTGCCATTATACTTCCAGTTCACTTTCACTAATGTTGGTAAGCCAGTAACAGAGGCCCAACAAAAAAAAACATTCCCTTTACGTATCAAATTCTGTACACCATTCTTGTAGGTAATTGACATACGTATTTACATGCATTTTCTATCCAGGTAGTAACGAATGTTATGTGCAAAGATGACGGGTAAAATATCTGATATGATATCTGTGTTTATGTGTGATGTGATCTGTTGTGACGGATCCTACACCAAAAACAGTCAGTCATTCACTCCTCCGAAAGCAAGCGACCTTCAAAAGTGACCACGGTAATGATGATAATGGCAATTTGTCTTGATGATAATAATGATGTAGACGATATTTGATATCATTATTACTGACGCCGGCCGTCGGTTGCGGTGATAGCTAGAAATTGAAAAGATGATCATGATGACTATGACCATTTGATGAGCCTCAAAAACTTCCATGATACAATATGACACACTGGCAATGGCTAAAGTTGCAGGTACCTACTAATTGTAATCTTTCGCTTCCAGAATGTGTATCTTTCAATCTTTAAACTTGCTGCTGTGGGCAAGGAAACCAAGTAATTTGACCGGCTACACTTCTTTGCAGTCATGGCCTTGTATTGTGCCTTGTTTCTGGCTTCGCTTGCAAAGATGTGCGCAGTTGAATGGAAGTGGACGGTGTTGTCCGAATTTCAATTTGTGTTTTTTTAAATTAGGCCAAACATTCTACTCGTTAGTTTGCCTAAACCTAATTAAAATGTCATACGAATGATAGCTCCGCTTTGCCCTCATCTTCAACATTTTTATTTCCGCCGGTCCACATAACAAAATTACTCGACTCAGCTCATTCCTAAAAAAAATCCTAAAATGCAGTACATACTCAAATTTTAGTACTCCCATGAACATGAATGCACATTTTCTAATCAAAGTCAGGCTCATTAATGAAACGTATATTCAGTCTAAATAGCTTCATTCTCTTCTTCCTATCACTTGCATACATTTCTCGAGTGACATACGCCTACTACCGCTCACATTGCGCTTGTCATTTCCCTTCTCTCTTACAATTCATCCAACCATTTAATTTCATTTCACGATTTTAATCTAGGTTACCTTTTTAAATCCTATGCACCTCCGCAACTTTTATGAAATGAACTGCTACATATACAGCAGCACAACATCTGCAATCCGCATGATACATTAATATCTACCTAAGTAATTTAAGTATCTGTCTGGAAGAAGCAGCTACAAAAACGCTGAAATCGTTAAGTGTAATTTTCATGTATAGTTAATTCCATTCGTGATTGCCATTTCCCATATTGCGCTCTTTAGACAAATGCTCGATTGTGGTAGCTCAATTCAATGCAACTCTGAGAACTTCACACAATAATATAATAGCACATGGGTTGGGTATCTAAATGTAAATATGAACACGACTGCCAAACGACTCCCATCATCCCAATCCCAACCAATTTCGCTTCATGCTGTAATGTAGAACGCTCGTAAGAAGATGAGAAGATGCAAACTGAGCAATATGTATCAGGATCATTTCAGGATACAAGCCCGATCTGCTTAAAGATATCTGAAAATTTCATTTCATTCCAATCCCAAGTTAATCACACCCGAGAGGTTACTACAGTGGAGCAGCAGCCACCACCGCGCCGTCATAAGTCATTTATGCAGTGCAGTAGCTTGCAACAAGGCATCGTAACTACCTTACACCATCCCAATCAGATACAATTCATATATGGAAAAGTGTTCATAATAGTTCTTCAGATACAATCCAATCCACATAAGATAAGCTCAAGGTATATCCACGTAGATTTGCATGCATTATAAAGTGGATTTGTGTGTATTTAGCTATATGTTACTTACAAACAAATTGGTTTCTGTATTACGCATCCCATTCCATTCCCAGTCCATATCTAACTTTCCTGGTTTGGATGTGCCAGAGCCAGTCGCAGGGAAGATGCAGTGGCGTAATAATCATAGTTAAAGTCAATCATAGTTTAAAACACATATCTATTCCAGCTGTCTCTGCAGTTATTATGGCACTTTTTGGTATCTTTTATGTCCGCAATCAGATCAGATCAGTTCAGGAAACATGTCTATTCCATTGAATAATTTGGATTGTTGGCAGAGTGTCTATCTCATTCTCAGTCTATCTGTGACTGTTTGTGTACTGTCCTGAATCCAAGAAGGAAACAGTGATAGCAAAGCATGTTTTTGTTTCGAGATAAAATAACTTCATGCAGATTTATACATTTGCCAATTTAATTACATTTTTGCGTAATCGCAGAATGAATGAATGACACTTTTGTAAAAAAAAGTATGTATTTATCTTCTTTTGTTATTCGTTCCTGCGTTTGTGATGAGATGAGTTAGAAGTGCATTTAAAAATACGCTTCACGTTGCATTTTAATATGTTGACATTTTCGGCGGATTCAAAAGGGCTAAAAGTTTTGTGTTTGCCAATCGCAAAATCCAAAGACTATGTTCCTTCGATGACAATCAACTTGAATTAAATAAAAAGTGACAGAAGTTACATCCATCAGCACCAGCTCTTGGCTCTATTAGCCAAAAAAAGGTTCAATCAATCATCTTACTTATGTGCTGTGCTAGGATATTTGCAGTGTCACCGGTGCTAATGACACAATAATTATCTTCGCGAGGGAATTTTCATTTTCTTCGGAAGTTGCAACTTTGAGGCAACCACTTCTGTAGTAACTCCTGTTGTGGGTGCTGATTTTAATGTCAGGCAGTTCTCAGTAAACAACGTAATTTAAAAAAACTCACATGAGCCCCAACTCAACTTTTTATTACTACGTTTCATTTCATTCATTCAACACTCGATTTGAATGTATGTATGGGTGGGTTATAAATCGACAAGTCAGCATAATTAAATGGGTTTGCTTGGCTCATCTATAATCCCGATCGTGATGATTACTCTTCATCATCGTTATTAATTCTCACTAACCTCTTGGACATCTCCGGTCAGCAAACAAATTAACTTGTAATATTTCATCTTCGACATGAGCTTATCCTCTTCAGCTGTGATCATATAAACTGCTTATTTTATTGGCAGAAAAAAAATCACGAGCTGACTTAACTTCTTCTTCCTCCTCTCACCATCAGCCAGCCACAGTGTGAGTGTGAATGGAACGATTCGAACGTGAATTGTGACAGCAAAAAATAACGTGTTTTTCCGACTGTGATCCGAGCTAATAGTGAGGGAGTAGATTTGCTTTTTACGGTTTTCTTTTTCCTTCACGAGTTACGACGTGATTCTGATGATGCTCTTCTCTCATTAGCAAACACTAGTTTCTTCTGCACGACTGACTGCTTGAAGCAGAAAAAAAAATCAAACAGGAGGACAGAAAGAGAGGAAGTGAAGAAAATAGAAAGAGATTTTTTCTCCGTTTGATGATGATATGGCTATAACATCCTCCCATTCATATTGAATCTTTCTCTGAAGCTGCTGTGGTGACTTTTTTTCTGACTGTTTTCTTTATTACCGCTGCTGGGTTGAGAGAAAGAGAAAAAAAATGTGATGAAAATGACGTTACATAACATGAAATGAAATCATAATAGGTGTGTAGGAGGTAGTCACTCATGAACATATGTGTACCAAACCAAGCCATTACTGATTTCCGGCAACTATAAAAAAAAGAAGAGGAATTTATCGTCAAGTTTTTTTACTGTTTACCAAGCATATTGATGTTGACGAGGATGTTTTTATGTTCATGTTCATTTCTCTCGGAGGAATGACAGACGGATCCGATCAGACTGGGGAAAGAAAGATATTTTTCATAGGAATCCGTCAGCATCTCAAAAATAAGAAATTATGATTGAGGGCCTGAACACTGCTTGGAAGGAAGTTCTTTTTGTAAGAAATAAAAAGTTTGTCTTTTGGGCCGGGACTGGCTGGTAGAAAACTGATGGAGGAAGTTTGTGTGTGTGAAAACGGAAATTTAAAAAAGAAATTATCTATCAAAAAATAACGAGTTCTTCCGTATTTTCACCTCCTGTCAAAGTGGAGACAAGTTTATGATTTGTTTTTCCACAAAAAAAAAACGAATTGAGTTTATTAAGTGGGGAGTTAAGACATTCTAAAGTTGTCTAACGATTTCCGAATGTGATTTAGCAGCTTTATTTAAAATAGGGAAAGAGAGTTAATGCATGTATCATGTAAATAGACAAGTTGAGTTGATTTTTCGGGGGAAGGAAAAAGTTTGTTGTTTTTGTTTGGTTCAAGTGCTTTGCTTTCCCAGTGGTTTGCTTTGAGAGTGAGTGAAAACTGGAAAAAGTAAATATTATTTTAAACGTGTGAGGTGAAACAAGCGGGGCTGAAAATGCTGGTTTAGGATGAAAAGGAGTAAATAAGTAGAGAAGTGAGAGAGAATCAAATGGGGGCGAGCTGGAATAATTTGTTTTGAGCATACAAAACGTACTTGAAAATAGATGCAAAAATTGCAAAACATGTAGATTAGTAGGTTGATAGAGAATTATAGCTCCAAAAAGTTGGATGTAAAGAAAGACATGTTGAGTGTGCATTCGGAATTGAGAGATGGTGTTATTTTGCACAACTCATCAAACTGAAACTGAACAGATTGTAATTTTGTAAAATACCAAATAAGAAGTGTCATTTTCTCAATTATTTTCATCAGAAGCTTCACTTGTTTCTTATAAAAAAGTAAATCTTTTTTGTGTGGTCTTCTACGAATGGTAATTACAGGTTAAGTGTTCCTGTGGTACTTTTTTTCCTTTCTCTTGAGAATAATCCCATTAAGACTGTGACCTTCAAAATATGGAAGTCATTTAGAGTGTAATGCTTCCATTTATGAGTTCTTCTTACAATTTTGACTGAATTAAAAAAAGTAGAAAAAACTGATACAATAATGGAGATAGAAAGCTCAGCCACTTGTTCCCCTTCGCCACCCCTGTCTGTGGCAACTGGAGCAACGACGTCGGATGAAGATGAGCAGCAGCAACACAAGCCATTTCTTGAGGACACGCCTTACCTTCACCACCAAAGTCACTCCCAGATAATGACAGTTGACATTGACATTTCAGAGAATAATAAGGACGATGATGGTGGGACAGAGTCATTCGCGAAAAGAGACAAAAGCAACGAACTAATTTCCAAAACTAGTCATAATAATAGTGTTAATAATAATAATGGTACAAGTAACTCAAATGGAGGTAGTAGTAATAGTAATGGTGGTGGTGGTCTTCACATGAATTACAATGCTTCCCAACCCCTCCTCAATCAAGTGCTCAATGGGAACCTCAAGAATTCCTCTGGAGAGCTGAAACGGATTCAAAGAACCGTAGTCAGTGAGGAAAGGTTGACTGCTGCGTGGCGTAAGTAAAACTCTTCCACTCATACATAGTTTGGTTTTAATCCTGGCATGACTAACTCTAATTCTCTGACTGTTTATGCGAGAATCTTGATTTCCGATTTCCCAAGTTGAAAAAAAAGTTTTTTTTTATCAAGACATCAACAACATCCTTCAGATATTATTCGACATTGGCAGTGGCATTCGGTTTCGTAAATATTTTTTTGCAAGTTTCGGTTTCCCCAAGGTCATTCCATTTCAATGTGTATTATATTGTGTGTACTTAGTATTAATGTGAGAAAAATTGTGCAATTTCCTCTAATGAGATAGTTCAGTATAGCCAGTTGGTTACGTAGTTTGTGTTGATTTTATGGTGGTGGGGCAAGTGCATTTTTCTGAATTGTACAGAACCGGAATTGTACTACTCACCTTGTCCGTCAAGTTTTGTTGATGACATGATGATGAGCTCCACTTCAGACTCCAGAATTTACAATTGTTCGAGTGGAGAGGATAGAGATCCGAGATCAACATCAGTTCTTGTTTTGTATTGTACGTGAAATATGTAGATTTAAAATGCTTTTAAATTTGAATTTAGTACAAAAGTTGG
>JAQGAI010002605.1:0-12032 GCA_034696905.1 Lepidocyrtus violaceus
ACTTCATCCCTTCTTGTTTGCGGGATTCATTTCAGCCTTCAGAAATAACTTCAAACATGGGGCATGGTAGAAGCACCTTGTTCTAAATGGAACTTTTCTTTATATGAATAATTCGAAAGACTAGCTAGCTCGGAATGGATTTACTAAAAACTAGAATTTGCAGATTGACTATTTATGGCGATGAAGAAGTGATAATATGGGCAATGTGACCGCAACTCCCTATATCTTGTACTATACAGAAATTATTTTTCGCTCTCTATTAAAACTATTATAATTATTTAGTTTAGTGATTGTTCTGTTTGAAAATTTTGTTATGTAATGATAGTGTTCACCTTTTCTTTTAGTTTTTCATTGATATACTCACGTTGAAAGTTTTCCTTATCATTTTTCACACTTTGGTAAACAACCAATACCATGAACCTATTTTAGCAACTTAAAACGAATGACTACTGCTAATTACATAATATAACTACTACCAAAAACAGTGTTTGACAGCATCAAATTTTCCATCTATATTATTATTTAATCTCACCCAAAAAATCGGAACTTTTTATTTGGGACTTCAGAGGGGAAATATAAACCATTCATTTCAGCGCTTACCACTCCACGTCGGTATCATTCATCTTGACACCGGCTGTGTACATAACGTGCCTGAGCTCCTATTATGAATCAAGCGTTGAGCCGATGATGTTGATTAGACTTCACCGGATCCTTCCTTTTTTCTTCCGTATTGGAAGATATCAGGTTTTTGAAAACGATGCCAAAGTTGATGATGACGATGATTCTCGCCCACTAAGCCATACGCAGATGTACAAGAATCATTTCACTTTTAATACAGAAATCCACTTTTTTCAGAAGAGCAAAAAGTCACACGGAAAATTACATAATACTCAAAGCATTACATTGTCCTCTTGATGTGTTAGTTCAGTTTTAAATTTCAAGTTATCCCATCGCAGAATTCCTCACAGGAACAAGAGTCCCCATTCATCGCAATTCCAGTTAGGAGAATCTCTCTGATTCAGTGAAATTATTCTCATCTCCAACTCCAAACTTATCACATCGTTTAGTCTAATAAATCGATCACTATTTTTAGTATCATGTTGATTTTGACAAGATTTGTTATTATTCTTCAGCTCTAAGATCGCATTTCCTACTACGCAAGATACAGTGGGCCAGTACATTTTCCATGCTACATTTTCCCTTTTCTCTTGTCAATACTGCGTAGTATATTATTACAAGCTGAAACTGAAATCAAAGCACTTTTGTTTCCCCGGAACTGAAATGAGAGGGTGTTATCCTAAAACAGCATCTCATCCTCGGTTGCATTCGTATACTTATTTATACAAAGTAATAATTGCCTTTAAAGAAACAAGGGATTCATTTCAGCTTGAAAATGAAACCCAAACAGCTTTCCTGCAAGACTTTCTCTTTTAAAATAATGCCCCTATTCATTATGACTCCCTTTCGCTCTCTCGAGTTATCAACCAGCTTATTCCCCCATTATTATCCAAACTCTAAGCCTGTTCCTTTGTTTTCCGGTAATATTCACTGATGTTCCTCAGTCTTCTTTAGAAGTCAGATGAGAATGAGCCTCTATAGTTGTCGTAAGGGTGAAGAGAAATTCTGTTTGGTTTTAACTGTTCCCTTTTCTCTTCAAAAACTTCTCTGGCGGCCCACATACATCCAAGTGACTGTAACAAAATGTCTTGTACAAATGGCTACAGCCTGAAGGCAATGCAGGGCTATGTAATGGGATAACAGTCAGCCAACTAGAAATCAAATCTCACAACAGTAACTTGGTTTCGGTAAAATATAAAACGTTTTTTGTTTGCTTTCATGTCTGCACCAGTCCAGGATGATTTTATGTATTATACATATTATGATGCTGGTTGAGTGGTTCAAAACGATTGCTCTCGTGGAATTCACAATTGGCTTGTGGAGGAAACAAAGAAGAAGCGTCCGTAGAAGATTGCCAAAGTTTTGTTACAATTTGGTTTGTAATTGTATGAAGAAGTAGTTATATCCGTATTCATCTAATTGTAAGTTTGCTCTAATAATCACAATCGTGCGATTCACAATCGTCATTATGATCATCATCGCCACCACAATCACTTCTCCACTGGCAGAAGGACAGAGTAAAAAGGTCGTTAATCATCTTTCATCGGTTAAGACACCTTCGTTATTCCACTTCACTAAATAAGCTAAGTTGTAATTTTTCTGCTGATTTGATCTGATCTCACTCTGGCAGATATATTCCTAGAAGAACTACTGCCAATGTCGGTGTGTATATAACTGACTTGTTCTTTGTCACATTCTAATATTATTGCCCTTTTTCTAGTGTCCTTTGGGAGAGCTTGTCAATCATTTCCCCAAGACGAAGGGCAAACTAACCGTTACCTCAGATGAGTTTCTCTACTGTAGTATACATCGCCCACTCAACTGAATGAGGAGCCGGTTACGTTACGTTAGGAAACTGGCTACTTAACTTTTTACTGATTCATGTGGCTTGTTCTATTGACGGTTATCATAGGTAAGTTATCATGTAATCAAATTGGTTTGTTCTTTTTAGTCATCTATATATATTTATATGGGTTTGGTTACATCCCATTGCATTGTAGCAACCAGCCACTCCAATTTCTTCTGAATTTCACTTTCTTCTTGAAATGGAAGGACGATGACGGTCACGTTGAGGCTCACAATTCTTGATCAAAGAAAACATAAAAATAACACATGTAACGGGATTTGGCTGGAATGATCTCTCCTCCTCGTCTTTTTCTCTTGAACTGTTAAACAAAGTCTATAAGAGCTGGGGAGCCAAACCATGTCACTTATTCTTAACTAGAAAAAATTTCCTTTGATGCACTTGATCCCCTTTTTCTTTCTTTCTTTCTGTTCCACTACGACTTCATAATCTTTGAATGAAGTGGAACTGGAAGAACGGCTGTTGGTAAGTCCATGTTGTCCTTTTAGTTTCCTTTTCCTGGGAAGCATTAGCAATTTAAAAGGGAGAGGTCAATTTCACATTTATCCGGCCAAAAACCATCATCAGCATCATCGTCATCTATCTTTAGGTCGTATCCAATTTCCAATCTTCTCCCAGAAAGAAAATTTCACCAAAGTTTCATCTGTAAAAAGAGGATAAATCGATTCTTACATTTACAGTAACAATACTACACACACACACAGTGAATACAGCCTTCCTGGGAAACACGGAAAATTCATTCCATTATATATGGCTTTGATAATGAGATGGATAGCGTGCTACTGGCATACGGCGTTTTAGCATTTGGTTTCGTAATGGAAGTTGACTTTCTCTTTCTCTAAGCCACATTCTCCTTTTCCTCTTCAAATTCACAGAGCTTTATTTTTTCTCTTTTTATGTGACTGTGAGAGCATCATATAAACTACTTTAGTTTAGTATTACATTATTTTTGTTGTTTTTTGTAGTATGCTGGCTTCCCTCCCTCCCTTCTCTGGTTATTATTATAATGGGCTGCTGTTAATGAAGCCTTCAGCAGCCGTGTGGTTCCGGATATGATGCATTTTTCTTTCCTAAATGAAATGCTTTTTGTGGGTTTGGTGATGCGGCTGCGGGCGAATACATTTTCTTTACTAATTACAACCGTTTTTCTGTGCCGTCATCAGGCCCATCCTCTCATCATTATCATCATCATCCCCACCAGCATCATCAGCCACCATACTCCCACTGATTTTTCCCCTCTCTCATCCTAATTCACCCATGACAAGTGTACAAAGAAAAGAGGAAGTAATCAGCATTTGGTTAACATAGCCTTTGCATAAGCAGTGTTTCCTGGTATGACCGCCTTTCTAGTGGGAAAAGCTTTATTTGTAGGAAGAGTAAACAAAACAGTAGAATTCCACCAACTATGACTATGCTATATGTATAGTCCTCAGTACTACCCACATGACTCAATCCACTCAAAAACTGTTTAATTTTTATTAGGCTTCACTTTTTTCGCCTCAAAGGCAACAGCTTTTCTTTTTCAATCAAAGTTGAAGCCCTCCTGTTTTTCTTAGAAGAGAGGAAAAGTGTGAAGCTGATTTATTTTGTAAATTTTGATTTTTTCGTCCCTCTCTCTCTTGCCCGCAATAATAATGCATAAAGCTAAACAAATAAGCTTTACGTTTACCCCAAAGGAAAAAAATCCTATTTTTACTTCCTTATTTTTTAGTTTTCATCATCATCAACTTCATCATCGCGAATTCATAATTTCATAATGGCCTATTTCTTCTTACAGCCTTTTCCTTTCAGTTTCTTTTAAAAGTTTGCAACTCAGCTCAAGAAAAGGAATCCAAAAATTCCATTTGTGTTTTGTGCCATTCTGCTCACTGGCTCTACCTCTGCTCTGCCTCTGGAGTAAACATTCACCTTATCAAAAGTAGTTGTATTCTTCTCCCTGCATCATCTCCAATTTTTCCATGTACTACTACATCAAAATCCTCCGAGACCACACACACAGTGCACAAGCGACTATCAGCCTCGAATAAAATTATTATAGGAATAGTGAAAAGGGGGAAGAAATAAGGAGTTGATTTGTTTGTTTTGATTTCTCCTCCGAAAGCTTACTTGTGCTTGGATTGAGTGAGTTCCTTATATTCCTTCCTACTTTTCATGGAATAATATAACAAGTATAAGTATCTTATGCTTACACAAACTCTCCATATTTTTTTTCCTTAAAGTTCTTGCCTGGCTGACTACCTCCCACCCACCCTTTCCTCCTTTTCTTATTATTTTTCTTCTCTCCGATTCTTTTAAAAGGAATCAAATGCATTTTTTCGAGAGTATCTATGCTAATGCTAATGCTAATAATCCTATTAGCAATTTATTATCTATTTATGAATTGGAGCTTAGCCTGGCCTAAGTGGGATAATAAAAAATGCCAGTGAAAGAAGACAGATGAGATGGGGTTATTTATACATGCTACCACTCAATTATAACCGTATTATTATTACTGAGTTGCAACAGTCTTCTACTTTTGCATGAAAGGATTTCAGAGTAAGGCAATAAATATGGATGGATAGACAGATGTAAAACAACTGAAGAGATTTTCAATTTGGGAAAGGAATATTTGTAGGGAAGATGAAATGATCAGACCACCAATAGCCTAAGCCTTTCTCGCTGTTTGTTTCAGACTAATGGTTTCCTCTGCTAATAATCCATTTGCTCATTTGTTTACTGCAACACAATAAATCTTTAAAAACGTGAACCGTGTGGGGCTATTAAAATTAGTTGTATTTACACATGTAATCTTAAGGAAGCTCTCATAGATGTTGATTTGAAAAGGGAATATTGGATAAACGTAGGAAATGTCATGAAAAGTTTGCCATTGTTCTCTGAAAGAATAAAGTCTAGCTCTAAATCTAAATAATGTAGTAATAATAGTTTTAATTTGGCTGCGGAAGGAACAAACGTTACTTTCCTTTGATGTGTCGGATCTTCCAAGAAATGGAAATTTACTGAGAGGTAATAAAAAATTTCCTCTTGAGCTGTGTGGGTGACAATGATTGGTTCATCGCATTTTTATGATCATTCAAAAGTCGAGTTAAATTTAACTGGGGGTGATTAACATCGAATGTGCTAGAAGGTACATTAGCTCCTGTCGGAAATGTACGGTCGAAATGATGGAAATCTACTTCAATCTAAGAATAAGCTGTGAATTAGCTTAAGAATGCATTCTTAAAAATGCTGCATAAACCAGGGAAGCACTTTGACTCAAGGTTAACTGTACGATTATTTTACTTTTAATGTTAGTATTATGTCATTTCACTTGCAGCCTTTCCTCATTTTTGTTAGTAATTTGAGTGGGTTAACTTTTTTAGATGCACAGCATTGAATTAGATATGTAGGTATCCATCTTACCGATAATGAAATATCTATAATGTTGATTGCCCGAACTACACAGTTTTTTATAATTGCACTGGCCTTTCGAACTGCAAGCTTTGAGTAATTCTCAAAATAATCCCTTCTCATATCACATGTGTAATATGAGACAACAATAACTTCTTTAACAAAACTCTCCTGTCAAAGCAAATCTCTTGAACTTCATAACTCCGTCCGTGATGTCGTTAATAAACTGATGTGATAGTAAAACCAGTACAAACATTTATTCACAACTGCGCAATTAAGATATGAAAATGTGAGTCAAGAGCTTAGCTCATTTAAAATATTGAATCGTACAACACTGTTTTGTTTTGTCCGTTACATATACTCACTGTTGATCCGTCACGATGCTCATGAAAGCGAACGTGTGAGAACAAAGTCCAAAAATATGTTCCATCGCAATTTCGCACACGATTCCTACACAACCAAGAGGAGGAAACCCAAAAAGTGGTTTGGACAGAGGCACAGTTAGGCTCACAACTGAACGTGAATTCGCAAGTTGAAGCGAAATAAAGGTGCTTTAGTTCTTTTTCTGAGTTTAGTTTGTTGGAGGAGGTAGTTTTGTTATGTTCTGGTATGGCCACACCATGACAGGCTGGAGTTGGAACATTTATTCCGTCTCGATGTGAGCCAGAACCAAAGCGTGCGAGCGTTTTTTTCTCTCTCTTGCGTTCGCTGCTGATGTGTTTTTCACTTTTGGCCAAAGCGTAGCGTAACACATGCACAACACAACATGAACCTTATTGTGAAAACGGGAATGGAGGAAACTATTGGGAAAGCTGGTATTTGCACAGTCAACCCTCTTGTGTGCCTCTATTTCTTCTCCAAGTTATTTTTTCTCACAAATATTCCATGAGGATGGGAGGGAATGTTGTTATGTGCTCCTTACATATTTCTTTCGTTGCACTCTGCATTCAGAAGACGCTCTTGTTTAGTCTGCCTCCGACCTCAAACCAAACCGGGGGAGCTGAGGAAGCAGGAAAGATAATAGAGCTCGGAAGACACATAAATAAATAAACCATGCATCCCTGGAACGGATTTTGGACAACTGGTGACCTTTACGTTGACACTATAATGTGTTACGATGATTGCTCAAAAATTTAAGTAGATTCTACTCAAGACAACGTGAAACTGATATGATAAGTGATAAATATTATATTAAACATTTTTTTTCGTGACATGGCAGATGTCTAACTGTAGTAATCAGCATACGTAATTACATGCCTGTTTCCTTCACGTAACTTATTTCTAATGTATGTGTTCATGTATGTTAGGAACTACACTGGTAAGACTGGCATTGACCCATGCCCCTTTTTGAGTTAACTAATTTTTCCAGTCTTCACTTTTTATTTTCCTTTCTCTCCGTGGCTAATTCACACATTTACATCTTTGCTGAAGTAAGACAGAAAATTAGGCACCGGAATAGATAACAACAACTTATAAAATGCTGCGCAAAAAAATGTAACCGGATTTCCACATTGTTAAACTCACAAAGGATGAGCAAATTATTACTGGCATCATTTTACTATCATGTTTTCCACCTCATAATTAAAATATAATTGAAAAATATTTCCCTTCTTTTTTACAACGGAGACAGACAGCTTAATGAGGCCATTCTTGTTGAAGATTATTGAAAACGGTAATTGGTCCACATGAAGTGTATGAACTGTAACGATCAGCCATAAAAAAATGCATATTTCTTTTCTATCCTCTTTTACCTTCAATTCACTCCAAACTATGTTCCACGCAGACAGGCTTGTGTATAGCAGATCCGTTTGAAACCTGTCTCTTTTTCAAGAAAATCTGTCATTTTTTAACTTCAATGAATAATGACATGTGTTGTTCGTTCGTGACATATAATATTTGACATGTGCACATGCACATTAAATCGTAAAAAGATGATTGTTGTCAGCCCGTGTCACAGCAAACCTTGCCGTGGGAGCCCCATTTAAATTTTTTATTTTCCACTTTACCTTCCCCATTTCAATTTAGCCCTATCCATGTCAACTGCGCATATATTTAAGTTTTACGATGACGAATATCGTTTTCCTTTCCTCTTGCTCAGTTCATATTCATTCCCTAATGGACTAAATACCTTGTGTAAGCACAAAATCCTATTCCAACTGCTAAAACGCACTTTTACTTACATTTAAGCTTTCAGATATGTCATATTATTCCTCGCGTGTGTGTCCCACTGTTTTCCTTTACGTTCCTTTTCCTTGCTACCAACCTCACATTTACACATGCATCAAACATGATCCTACTTTACAGAAAAACTTTTGCAAGTGTTGCCTTGTCTTTTTTTTTGCAAAAGGAATATTGAAAAGAAAATCGCGGTTTTAAAGACCAGAGACATTTATGACGAATCGTAAACGCTTCCTCCAACAAAGGACATCCAAAGCCCTGTGCATTTTTAAGGAACTAACTAGAGGCAGAACAACTGGGAGGGGAGGCTTGGGCTTTCCTTCATATCATATCATATTACATTATTTATTGCATGACTATACAGAACCCATTTTTGCACTTCGTTCAAGCCATATAACAAAGGGAATTCTTGCTGGAATAATAGTATCCAAACTTGACACAAATATCCATCTCCACCTATAATATGATATGATACCTTTCTTTTTTTTCTCCATGCTTTGTCCACCATATTCATCGAGCATGACAGGGAGAGAAAAGGGCTCTTATAAATATAGTGCCCGTTACGTAAACCTATTATCTGTTATTATACCTTACTTTAAAATCTTGTCAAGCGCCATCGTCAAGTGCTGTGTAAGTTCCGTACTCATTTTTTTCACTTGTCCTATTATTATTGTTGTTCCGTTATTTTTTATATGTGCTATTCGGCTCTGGCTTTGTGCGCACCTACACTTTACATGCCTTGTAGCTACTTTTTCATTTCATGATTTTGTTTTCTCTCTCTCTCTCCAGAAGATAAAAATGGAGCGGAAAATGCAACTCTGTCTAGTTCACAGTTCAACAGTCACAGGAGATATTTTTCAGCAGTCAGAGAGATGAGCTTGTGGGTTGGAAAGAGAAAGAAAGAGAAATGGAGAGAGACTGGTTCAGTTCAGGTAAGGCCACATAGCAGAATACAAAACATTAGAATTGTTTCCATAAGGGAAATAAAAAAGGGTACAAAAACTTTGTTTGGTTTCATATCGTGCCCTTTCATGCTTGAAAATATGAGCTGAGATTATTGTCACAAGGGTCGATTTACTGTTCCAAGCGCATTCATACATACAAGCATAGATCCTACCTGGAACCTGGAAAAAATAAAAGAAAGTAAGATAAAAAACGCAAACAACAGCAAATTAATGGAATGATGTATTTGTGCTCTAATCCTTCTCTGCCAAAGAAAAATTTGATTGTGAGAATTCGAATTGAAAGTTTTTTTTACAATATTGATGCAAATTGACGAAATCCTTATGTTTACTACCGATCCAATGAAGTATGTTGACTTGCTTTGCTATTATTTGTAAAATCAGACGTCTTTTTTAAACTGAAGACTTCTCACTTGGAAAGGAAAAGCATACAACGTATGTTTAACGAAAACAACTTTGCTTTCCCTCTTTGTTCTTCTCAAGGACGGATTTTAAATGGCATACTTATTTGCTGAGGTTTACGTAATTATCCGCTTATTTTTTTGTTGTGTGAAAATACGAGCCAGATACCCAATGCCAAAAAAATCAATTCAAGATAGATTCCAATGATGGAATGCATTATTAACGGATGAAAAGGAGGGATTAGGATTTTACCAAAAACCCACCCACATAATAATGAATGAAGCTTATCGATAAGTAAAGAGGTTTAAGAATGGAATATGGGGGAAGATGGCTCTGGAAAATGTCGAAAAGAAAATGATTTTGTCCCTGGAAAATCCTTTGCGTTGTAATCGCCCAGGATTAGGTAGGAAAGCTGAAAACCGAATTAATTTTTAAAATCTGCAGCGTACGTACATGGCTGTCTACAACCATTACCCGTATATATAATTCTTGCACTATATTTACTTTAGAGGATTACGTTAAGTAAACTTTTTTAATATGATGGGTTGGTTATGTTATATGTATGGTTATCTCCTGCTGTTATTCAGCTGGTGGATTGTAAACCTGCTGCGGTCTGGTTGTGTGACTAGACACATTTCAATAAAACGTAATCAGGTAATGCGGTCACATCCCTCTCGTAATTCTTCAGCTGAAGGGGAAAATGAAGAAAAAATTGAAAAATATGACACTTTAAATGAAAACGTTAGGCTGTTTACCGTTTGATTGTATTCTTGCTTTCTCCTGAGAGCAGTTTTCTAGGTCACCTTTTTGCGAGTTGGGCGGGTAAAAAAAACTGGAAATGTAATACGAGTCAATACGATACGAATGGAAAGGATTTTTTTATTCCAAGATGGGATTGTACTGTATTTTACTTGGAACTATTTCCCATTTTAGGGAAATGGGATATGTGGATTTACTTGATTTTGTTTCGGCTTGAAATCAGAATTGTGGGCCATGGTGGAAGGGGGAGGGGTGCAGCCGATGCATACACATATGAAATCCTTATGATGTCCTGCTGAGGATAAAATCCTTGCTTGGCCAGGTTTGCATGATTTCATGAAATTTTTAACAGCCCAATTCTTCTTACTTTTGCAACCACCCTTTAAATTACGGTGCGATGGGTGGACGGACACTATTGGACACTAGAAAATGTCAGCTTGCATGCAAAAATATTTAGCTTCACTTTCCAGTCCACAAGCCACCTTCAAACAACATTCAACAGAACTCTAAAAAATTCGATCAATAGAAGCCCTAGAAAAAATGAAATCAAAGTGTTATTGCCACAAATACGTTATATGATTCCGAAAAACAATTTCGAAAAATTGAGTAAAAATAGCCAAAAAGGATCTTGGGAAAATGCTTCATAAGAAACAAATGCATATGTATTGTGTATTCAAATGTTTATAGAAGGATGTAAGTCCTTTTTTACGATAGCGAAAGAATTTGGAATATAACAAACCACATTTTAGCTATTCAACAGCAGGCAGAGAGCATAAAATATAGTACGTTATGTTATTGCGTAATATGTATTGTAGAAATAGCAGTAGAAGTCTTAAGAGGCTCAAAAGTCTAGAAGGATAGATTTTTTTTAAAGGGGACCATTGTCCAAAGAAATTCTGAAAAATGCTCAATGTTCCTGAAGGAATGTGAATTGAGATTTTGGAGTGCACCACACTACAGTAGCATTTCCACCTAACATTTGCAAATAATCGCATTATTACGCCAGGACGATAACCGATTCTTATGTTTCACTGGGTTTGTCAATGGAATGGGTTTTCTACTACTGACAATTGGCTCGCTGGACACTGTGAACACGCAGTCCTTGAAAGTAGGGAAAGTAAAAACCCACTCTTCTCAAACCCAACGAATTCGACAAAATTCTCAATTGCACCACAATGGATTTAGGTTTTCTGTTGGATGTATTTTTAGAAAGTCACAACTTGTTACGTTACAATCTCCAACCAACAAAACAATTCTGCTCCTGTCTGTCAATAACGTAAACTTTGTAGATGCAAACTGAATCGACTAGAGAGCAATATTATTCAAATACTATTTTGGAAATCTGAAGCGAGTACGAATCTGAAACGGATATAAAAATGAAGGAATGAAAGAAAGATTATTGTTTCATAGGTGCGAAGGACTGTCTCTGTCTATGAATGAAGTGAGACAAGCAAAGTAAACGAGAGTAACAAAGAACCGCAGCCTCATCCTCAGCACCACCTACGTAGGAACCAGCATATCGCTCACTGAAACTCGCCTCTGAGAACCCGTTTCTTGAAAGCCTTTCAATATCAGTTCGTAGATGGCCAACGAGTACCAAATAAAATCAAAAAACCTTTCTTCGGCTTACTCAACCAAATGTTATGAAGTTGCTCCTTTCACTTTTTAACATATTTAGTTGGATGCCTACCTAAACTAGTTGGATTAAGTTGTGAATAATGTTTTTCAGGTTTGGTGGCACCCGATATCCAAATATATTTTGCATCAAATTATAATGTCATACATTACACTGTTTAATGCTGTTTAATTAATCTTCAAAAACATCCTATGTATTTGCTTATAAAATTGCTTTAACTGGAACA
>JAQGAI010002606.1:0-12025 GCA_034696905.1 Lepidocyrtus violaceus
ACCACCCGCCCCCCCCCCCCAAAAAAACGTAAAAATGTGTACTTTCTGGTTTTTTCATATACTTTCTCTTCCTCTTCCTCCTTCCTTTTTTGCTGATAATGTCAAAGCAGGTGAGTTGTTTCCGTCGATGGGATTATTAGCAAAAAGGAAACGCACGAAACAGAAATCAGGAGTGACAATGGATGTGCTTTTTTTTCAGTATGAATGAATGAAATGGAAGGGAGAACAGCGGAAGGAATCTTTTTTTCTCTGGCAGATCCTCCAATGGACCCCATTTATGTCCTTTCAATGAATTTTGAAGTGAAGAGAGAGGGAGATGGAGAGAAAACAGTGGAGAAAGTATAAAGGAAGCCATTTCACTAATGACTTGACCCTGATTAAGAGTGACAAGTCGGAATACGAAACCACACACGCAGATGTCACTATTTTATATAGCCAGTGGAATCCCAGCCATATTATTGCTCTTCTGGTTTCCCATTTCTCAAAGAAAAGTTTGGGTAATGATGAAAAAGTGGCGACGAAGAAGCAGAAGTAGAGAAATAGGAAAAATTGAAATTGGGAGGGAATGACGGTTGGCTGTTGGCTGTGTGGTGGTGTTTGGTAGAACAGTCTCATCATCTCTAGAGTAGTAGCTGGCTCCGATGCCATGCGAATGCCATGCCTCAAGACATGTATGCTACATTCTTATCCCAAGTTAGTTAGCAAGAAAGAAAGAGAGAGAGACTGGATGACAGGAGAGGATCAGCCAAGGGAACGTGACAGCATTTACCACTTGAGCAAGACACTAAAACCAGAAACATGAGGAGTAATGCATTTGAGCCGTGCCGCTGCCACCACCACACACCATCATCATCATCCTCCTCCTCGCACCAAAGCCACACACGGCTCCCAGTGAAGCCACCACATGGATGTCTGCCTACTGCTGCCTAGTTACTTGCTATTGCTACTAGTTTCATTCCCTTCTTCCCAGCAAGGCAACAGAGATTCCCTTTCTTCCAGGGTTGAAAATAGCCCAATTTAACTTTCCCTTCTTCGCTGTCATGTTTTGAATGACAATTCTTAGTTGCCAACTTCATTTGCATTATGCATGGACATGTCATATCCGACTCACATCATCATCATCACCATCATCTCACTCCATTCCTGCAAAAATGATGAGGGAGAGAAGTTGAAGAAAAGAAGCTGCCACCACCATCATCACACAATACATCTCCACCATCCCTACTGCAACTCTCTAAGCAAGTCTCGCTTTTTTTTCCAGAAAAATAAAGTTTCAAAAAGTGAGGGAAAGCGTCTGCTGCTTGGATGGAAGGAACAAGAAAAAGTCAATAGAGACAGGTCAACCCAGCCTTCCACTTCCTACCCCGCACCCAACGTTCGTATCTCGCCAGATTTCTTCCCCACTATTCGCGCTCCCGCCATATTATATTGCATTTGTGGAGAAAGAAAAAGTGAAAGCTTCCATCTCAAATTGTCATTGTCAGAGTGGGGAAGGAACAGGATGATAGGTACGTCTTTTAAATAAGAGAACACTTCATAAGAGGGAATACCTTTCCTTTTCTCAGCATTTCCTCCATTCCATTGCAGCGCAGTAGTACATTCACTTGGTTTCCATTTTTCTAGGAAGAAAATTTTTGTGACTCTGACTACTACTACTTCACCGTCTCCGATGGCGTTTCTCCTTCAACGCTATTTCCTTTTTTCTTTTTTTTTCTATTTACCTTTCATTTCACTAGTCCTCTGATGACAAGAGGGAAATATTACACAATTTTTTATACATATTCCCTTTTTCCCTATGCAAAACTAAAAAAGGTTACTTTTTTAACGACAGGACAGGTAGTACGTACTTATACTTATGCATAGTATTAGCAGCCAACCACCTCATTTCAGCAGTACAGCATTTGGAAGTAAAATTCCATAATTTTGGAATACCTTTTCCTAGCCTATTACTACTTTCCTTTTCCCCGGAATCTGAATCTGCTGGCTCCAGATAAATACCTTATTATTACCGGAGAAAGTTATGAGATGAGGAGCAGTGAACCAAGCCAAACCAACTATCCAGCCAGCCTACGCATAATATTAGTTTTTATTTTATTTTTAGCATAAGTATTTACAAGATGCACACATCTCCATCCCCATTTCCCGTTGCTTCCTCCTAAAAAAACGGTACTCCTTTCCTCCTGCCGGCGTCTGTGACCAAGAAAACCAACCAAAAGCAAATCGGATCGAAAATGAGACTCCTGCTTGGATGGCTTGGAGCTTACTTACTGCTCCTTCCACAATCGGAAACGAGAAGACGGAGGAGGGAATGAGATGAGGAGGAAGAAGGCTCCAGCAGCAGAAGCAGCAAAACAAAATTCATTTTCCCAACTTTCCTCATAATAATCCTGGAGAATATAAATCCCCCGCATGGAGGACTGAGTCTGGCTCTGGCTGGGTTGGAGGAAAAAAAAACTTCTGCTTTATTACTGGCAAAGAGGAACACTAACTTTTATAGTTAGCACCTGAATACTTTTATTTGTCCCTCATCACACATCTTATCATCAGAACAGGATATCCAACCTACCAACCCAATATAGGCTTTTCCCCCCTGTTTTTCTCCAGCCAACTTAATAAGCACCTTACATAAACGTATATTTTTTTTAGTGTTTGACGGAATGATGTGATGATAACTTGGTAGGTAGATATTGGATTTTGGATTGGATGGAGCCACACAGCCCGTAACGGCACGTAACCAACCAGTAACACAAACAAAAACCACAGTTTTATTGCTCTCCCCCTGCTCCAATTTCTGACTCCTCCGGAGTGAGAGTGGGACTCGGAGTGGGGGAAATTATATCTCTGCTGATGATGATGATAATAACTAGGCTAAAATCCTGTTTCCCCCCTTGTCACATAATAAGGAAAAGTTTGAGAGCTTGGAATCCCTTTTCGTGGTTTGAAGGAGGACAAGTTGCCATTTTCGCCACCCATATTTCTCTTTGGCTGATATGAGAGGAAAAAAGTGTCACTTGACTCCCTACCATATTCAATTCAGATTTTTAGTCATCTCTCCCCAGCTAGTCATAGCTAGGGTGACCCAGCTAGAGTTCTCCCATTATGGTTTTTGCGGTGGACTCGACTGGCTCCTGGCCTGGATTTCGGGAAAAGAGCCTTCCCTTCTCACTATAGTATTACATCTGGGGAGGGAGGAAAAACTAGGTCAAAAATTCCGGGTGGCCCTTCTTCTCTCTCCTGCCACCCCCACCACCCAATATTTTACACTTTAGTTTCCGAAGATAATTGGATAATTTGCTGGAAGTGGGTTGTACATCATCATCACAGATGGTATGGCAAGGAAGCAATTTATTTACAACTACGCAAAGTTGAAATCAAATCACCGGACTACTTACCGTAACAGATGAGGACAATCACGATGAGAAAAATGAGGTTTTCCATGACCTACACACGGAGAAAGGGAGGAAGTTCTTCCGGGCTCTAGTGTTCCTGCTGATGATGATTATGATGAGAAGAACTCTGCTGCTACTGTTGCTGTCCTTGAGAATTTACTTTGTCTCCTTGTTCGGCCGGCCAGGAGGAAGTATTGATATAGCTCGGTATAGTATATGAGGAGGAGGGGGAAAAGGGAGGTGGAATTATATTATTGGCGGTGTCTCCCCTTCTTTCACTCATTCACACAATTATGACCTTTTTCTCAAAGAAGGAAGCAGAAGTAGGTTGACTTGACTCGCGTCTAAACATAAGGACTAGTAGGGGACGACGATAAGATGATTGATGATGATAAGCCAAAGTATAGCGGTCACGAGGAGAGCCGCCACCCAGCAACCCAGTTACAGGCACATTGAGTGGTGGTGGCAATGGAGCTAATGATGATGATGATGATGATTAGGGTGATGATTAGGTTGACGGCGACGACTCCAACTCCTAACAGGGCACTACTACTTTGCTGATGATGAACAGAGCAATTAATTCTACTTCCAGGTGAGCTTCTTCTTAACAACGTTAGTAAAGATGACAAATGGTTACGAGGATGAAATAAGAAAATGGCCGCTGCGGCAAGTACTGCTGCTCCTTCTTGGTTCCCAATGATCCCAATTGACGATGTTGGCTCAAGCATGGTATTTTTATTCCCTCTTCTCCCGGAAGTCTCCTCTCTCTCTCTCTGCTCACTTCACTTGGTTCCCTTCTCCTGTTCCAGGAAGGACTTGAGTCGACCTGACTGGGCTACACGCTACCACCGGCTGGGATTGATGAGCAGCCCGTGCTCCATTCTGTCACACAAATTAATTACTTCACTTCTTCCTCCCACCACTCATCGTCCCACTGTGTTCTGCTTTCACGAGCTGTCCATGCCACTTACATCATCATTTCTGACCTAACTCAAGCTGAACCCAAGAAAAGAACCTTTTAATTTTAATGTCCTCCTTCGCCTTTTAAGACGACTTTTATTGGTCCTGTTGGTCCTGAGTTGGCTCCCTGGCTGATTAACAATGATTGATGATGACTACCCACACCTTTTCCTTACCCACGCCGAGAACACAACAACAGGATAATATAATTATTCCTAAATTTAATCACTTTTCCAGTTGACAACTCATTTATAAAAAAAAGTTTATAAATGTTCTTAAAACTAAAACAGCATTGCTCATGTTTTTAATCCTAAGCCCCGGTTCAACTTTTATTTATATTTTCCCGCCATCTTCCAGTTACTCGACTTCCGTCAAAGTCTTCATCCTGAAAACGAAACGACAAAATGATCCTGACTCTCGACAGTTAAGTTCTGGACCTGGAAGGTAAATCAAGCAAACAAAAGGAAAATTAAAGGAGTTTCTAATTCACTTTATGCAAATTAGACAAAGGTTCTTAACGATATGTATAATAAAATATTCCGGAAAATAGATGTAGAATCGGAAAATTTTCTGGTTAAACAAAATCAGTCTATCAGTGTGTGTGTGAGATCATTGATTAGAAACGAAAACGGATAGGAGGAGCGCGGGAATTTTTCAAATGAAATAATATCCAGTCTACATCAAGTTCCATTCTGTTTCAACAGACCAGGCTATAGCCATTCATGTAATTGATTCACCTGCCATTTTCATCTTTTTAATACAAACCAGCTGCTTTTATTCAAATCAGGTTGATAAGCTAACTTCGCCAAAACCAAAATTACCGGTATAATTTATGCATAAAAGATTAATAGGATTTAATGACATGAATTAGCATCGTGTGAGGTCCAATCTTCAATTCCCATCCTTCAATTAACTCTCCTTCCTCTCGGTTTTATTTCATCCCAAAATCATCCCACTTTAAATTTTCTTTTTCCTTTGCTTCTTCACATTTTACGACTACGACCATGAATCCCTGAATGACATTCTTCTCCCTTACAAAAAAAGCTCAATTATCTTACGGTCTCCTGGCCTGGTTCTTCTCTCTCCTGCTCTTCTGGAAAAAGTAACAATTCCTTTGAGAATCCTCTTTTCCGACTATTGAATATTTTAGAAAGGGAAAATGAGAAAGGCTTATACCCCCTTTTTTCTACTATCTGCTCACAAGAAGCAGAGGAGAGAGGAGAAAAAAAGAAGCATCATCATCAACTAAATTGTATTTCACTTAAACTCCTTTTTTCTCCTTCTCCTCCTTCTCTGCTCTTTCTCTCTGAGAAAAAAAAATCTAGCAAAAATCCACACAATTTTGTTGAGTAGTGGAAGTGGAGGATGATATGGAAGTTGGATGTGCACAGACATGGCTTCTTCGTGCTGATGGCAGCTGTTTAAAAAACTATTTTCTCCAGTTAGACTACTCCTTCTACTTCCACTAGGACCACTTTCCCTTGCCATTTCTGTAAAAACGGAGGAGAAATAGAGAGAAAATCAAAATGGAGTGAAGTTAGTTCCTCTCTCTCTCTCCCTACTCAATAGTGCATGTGTGTGGGTAAGTAATGTTTACCGTGGCTAATCAAAAGCTTGTATGGCTTGTTTCTCTTCTTCTTGGTAGTTGGGTAGGTATATTATTATTGGGAAGTCAGGATGGGTTCTATTTCCATCCATCGATAGACATTTTTTTTGGCTATATCCATTTTATCTACTTGCTTGTTTTTATAAGTAAAATATACATATGTATACATATGGCATCTGATCTGATTGTGAAATAGCTTCATTCCTCCACGGACGAGGGAAAAAAAGAAAGTTTTTTTCCTTCTTCCTATTCGGTGGAGGAAAGAGAAAGTAAAAGAAACATCTTTCCCTTTTTCGGCACCGTTCAATCAGCATCAGAGAGAAAGCCAGATAGCTTTGGAAAAAATAGATCTTTCTCTCTCTCTCCCCTCTTCACTACCGCCAGCCAGCCAACCTACCAACCAACCCAAGCAGGATAATTGCACAAAAGCCATTCAGGTGAAGTTTTTTTCTTCCTAGGATATGGCAATGGTTGGTGGTGGTGGGAGAGAAGTTAAAAGCAAATACATTTCTATTTATTTACGTTACTTTTTTCCTCCCTTTTCTTCGCAGCCGAAACACAAGACGGAACAGAGAGGAAGTAGAGTAAAGGAAAAAAGAGCCTTTACTTTACATCCATTTCATTTCCCAAAGAGAAAGGGAAGAGAAAGCCAGGGAGAAAGTCTTTAGCTACAAATGAGCTATTTACTCCGTAATATTTTATTTACAAGTTGATCATTGACATAGTCGGAAAAAGAAGGGAAAGCCCGCCTGGGTGGTTTGATCACGCTTTCTTTATTGGCCATAGTCATGTCACGGCTTGATAGCGGTGTGGTGTGCAGCAATCCTATATATCTGTAATGAACCTTGTTTTTTTTACTCCTGACCAAAATGAAATCCAGTTTAATACAGTGACATGATTTCACTTACTTAACTGACATGATCGGAATTCATTTACCATCAATACTTACCGTAAAAGGGCGGCGCGGTGGAGGGAAAGCCTAAAGGGAATAAATGGCGAAACACCACACTGTCTATTTTACTAAAGCGACTTCATCTTTGATGATGATGGAATGGAGCACAATCTTCAAGAATATTATTAGAAAGGACTCACTCACAACAATAAAAAAAACTTTTTCTTATTCTCCTTCTTCCTCTTCTGCCTCCTCTTTATGTTCTCTTCCACTTTTGTTTATTCCCAGAGAAGCAATCCAGACGGGGAGAGAAAACGAGAGAGGGGATGGGAGATTGGATAAAAAAACACAAAAATTTATCCAACTTTTTACGAGTCAAGAAAAATAGTCATTGTCAGGGAAGAGCAAAGAGGGGAACAACCCGCTTTGAAGAATCTTTGCTCAGAATTATTGTATTACAGTTATATTTTATTCTCTCATGCTCTGATGAGAACTCGTCAGCATTTATGATGAAAAAAAAAATTATTAAGACTGACTATGCCTCACTCACCGAAGTTCACTCTTCACGATTCACGCGAGCTGAGGGAGCAAAAACAATGAGAAAATTGTGACATGACTTTCCCTCTCAAGTTTGGCTGGTTTTGTTGGGGGAGAGCAAAAAATCAAGTCAATAATTCACTGTTTTCTGGAGCAAAGCTGCACAAACTTGTTCTCATGATGGTGCTCATGATCCAAACTCACTATCACGTCCAGTAATAATGCAACTTCAGAACTTTAATTGGATTTTCACCCATTAAAAATTATTATTTACTTTTCGCTGAACAGTTTTTTTTGTCTTGCGGAATTACTATTGTTATTATTATTAAGTTTTAAGGTGAAGGACCAGACGATGGAGAAGGATGATGGTGGCCAAAGTCTGTAGTAACTTTTGAGGGGAAAGGGTACGAAGAATGCATAATATTTGCCAAGGAGGAGAGAAACAAGAGCGAAACTTGTAGCAGCAGCAGCGTTATATGTAGTATGTAATATTTGTTGGAAGAAGATGAGACGACACAGCCAGCCGTTCTCGGTGGTGATCAGGTGAAGAGTCTAAATGAAACTGGGAACGTATTTCGTCTCCCCTTCCTAGCTTCCCGCAAGCTTCCCTCTCTCCTCCGTTTTCTGGAGCGTAGTAGGCTGGGATGTGATGGGTTGTGATGATGATACTGCTACGCTGTTTTTATGTATGTACATAAGTGACTACACGGTGAGGATCGTATATTGTGGAGTCTTTCTTTCACTCAGTCAGTGTATTCCTCCATATTACTCAACGCTGGAAAGCTGTCATCCCATAACCGCCACCACCACAGTTTTACTTCATATGAAACGGAGGGAGATGGACAGGTCAACAGTGATAATGTTGAATCAGATCAGATCAGCTCAGATGGAACAAGATTGACATTTGTCGGAATTAAATGAGTGAGATCCAGCCGTATGTCGAAATGTATTTATTTGGGTTTGATAATCACTGAACAATAATATTGAATTTTGTATTGTTTGTTTGTACAACAAAATTAAATATAACTCATTTTTTTTCTGCTGCCCCAGTGGCCATGATGCACCTATGAATTGTTTTCCCTCAACCCCAACCAGTCGAGTCCCAAAAGTAATATTATGGGGAACAACAATACAAGATGAAATCCCATGAACTTGTGCCTTCCGCTTTATAATATTTTTCATTGGGTTGGAGGAGTTGGTGGAGAGAGCGGGACTCGGCAGAGGCATAATCTAATAGAAGTGTCATGTATGAGCAACTTTCTCCATAGACTTTCATTTTGATTTCCCCATCCACTTGTCCCTCTCTTCTAGGGAATGAGTTGAGCTATATGGGGACCACGGGTTAGTAGGTATTTGGGGGTAGCAAGCAGCGCTCCGGCTGCTTCTTCCTTCTTGCTGCTCCTGCTGAGAGAGCAAAAGCGTAAAATAAACACTTGTTACTGCCAAGTGGAAATGTGTCGATAAATTTTTGAAAAAACTTTCCCTCTCAGCCAACCCAAGCCTAATCGCAGACACAAATAACAAGTACTGCGTATGAGATGAGATACTCACTCCACCGCACACACTAGTTTTTTTTAGACCGGGTTCTATCTGGGATTCAAATAGGAACTTTTCATGAAATGCATGAATACTATTTTCTCTTCACGCACCCAATCCTCTCAACTTTTTTAACCATATCAGTAGACACCAAGCACTACTAAACCATTGTTCAGCTTTCCAAACTAGGAAGCGAATATGTCTGTGACAGATTTTTCAGCTTTTCATGTTTGCACACACTGCAATATATATTAATACTGACTTTTTTTGCCATTCTCCAACATATAGCTGCAATTATTTTATAGTTGTTTTTCTTCTCATAGATTAGTTTTTTAGTTCCCTATGCTATGATCACGATATGGAGTGAACTGCCATTCGTCAACTTTCCCAGCAAAAACAAAAATCATCATTGCTGAGCACAGAACAATGGCGATAGAGTGACGGGCTGGAGAAGGGAAAAGACAACAGGGAAGAATGTGCATGACATGAAGAGAGAAGCCAAGTATAATGATGAGAGAGACAGAGAGCCTGGTTGAGTGAGAGAGAGAGAATCGAACGCGAGAGCACGGGAACAAAGCACAGAAACCTTCTCTCCAGCTTGTCCAGTTTCCAACAGGAAGGATGCTAGCCTGCACGCACTTTTCCCTGAAAAAAAAACGAATCGGGGAAAACAAGTGGCATGGGAAATGATTCTTATACTAATATAAGCAGCCAAGCCACTACTACTGCCACCCACTACCCATCCATATGTATACGCAGGGAGCACGCAGGTAGATATCTTCCTTCGGCTGGAGCTGGAACATCAGCGGTGGTGAGTTTTTCGCTTTCGCTGAGCGAGTTGGAAAGGGAGACTTTTCCTCCTGTAGCACAGCATTTCTCACATCACATCAGATCCTCATCTCTCTTCTCTTCTTCTACCACACGGGGGAGGCATGGGGAAGCTTCATGAAACTTTCTCTCTCTCTCCCTTGCATATACGCTTTCAATATCGGAATCGATTCAGGTCTAGAACGCAAGCGTCCTTTACCCACTGTCTTTCTCTGTAGAATCAACAGAGAGAAAATCTTGGGGAGCTTTCTCTTTTTTTTCCCAACTTTTGAGAGAGGAAATATAGTAGTGAGGGGACAAGAGTGGAGGAGCTGGGGAACTTCATCATGCCTCCTCTCACTTTTACTAGCTTTCCCTGCCATAAACACATCTATCACTTTCCCTCTTATTCCACTGACTGTGGATGGTAATCGCAGGAGAAACTAAACAAATAATGGGTAATGTATTTTATGCCGTCTCCCTTTCTCCCTCTTTGGCTGTGCGCTTCTGTTCCTCCATGTAATAATAATATTCCGCTGCTTCTGTATCAGCTACTACAATATTTATCTTCATTTTATCACATTTTATTTTTTGATAGAAATGATGGCTTGTGCTTGGGCTGCTTTGCTAGCCGCGGCAACTGTGTTTATAAGGGCCAGGGATTGGAAGTAAAATGGAGCAGTTTATACCCACTTACTTATATAACGTGATTTTATCTCTCTCTCTCTCTCTCTCTCTTGCTATTCCCAGGAAGGCTTCTGCATATTCAAATTTGCAAATCAATTTAGATCACTTTACGGAAAATCCGGTTTAGTCTTTTGGACTAGACCCTTGTGAGTCGGGAGTCTACATCATCATTTTCAACGGCTTCCTTCGAGATGAAAAAGAAAGACTCTTATCATGCTTATTACCTTTTTTGCAGGAAACATTTCTGATTTTACTTGAGAATATTTGTAATGCAATATGCTTGAAAAGGAAGACAATCAGCAGAACGCATGACAATTGGTAGGGTTTCTATGTATGCAAACATTTGCAAAAATATGGTTATGTAATTTGATCCAATTTTTATCAAAACGGTTGACAGTCAGTTAAAAACGATTAGCTTGGGAAAGATATTATCAAAGAAAGTCTACTCAAATGCATATCTTTCCGATTTACCCCTTTGCGATTGATAATCGATGATGACTCAATGACAATGAAATTACCTGAAACTCTGAATCTGTTTTGAAGAATACGATTTATTTCAAAGTTCAAATTTTTCCCGTTATTGATTTTTTTTAGTAATTTACCTCAGGTGTAATGTAATGGTCATGATGAATCAAATTTTAACTACAAACAAATTAGTATAATCAAGGTAGTTTTACTCATAAAAGTAAAATTTACCTTTAAGAGTAAAATTTCCTTGAGTAAATAAAATCACATTTACATACCTATTCAAATTTTGTTCTTGCTGCTGCCTAATTTGCAATAAGCTGATCAATGCCTGTGATTCTCCTGTGATTTGCAGTGTCTTATTAGAACATTAACTTCTATTGAAAAGATGAATGACTAGTTGATTTTCTGGAAACCAATTCAAACACAATATCCGCTGATTATTCAAAATTACGTATACGTAATAAAACAAACGCACACATTAACTTTGCCACTTAACTACCTATTTTATTACCCCCTTATACAGTACAAACCGGAAGTACCCGGCACAACTCCACCACTCACCCATCCTTCCATCACAACTATTTCATTCCCCCCCGGAAGTTCCCAAATTTTCACTAAACTTTCTCCTCTCAACCTCCATAATAAACGGTTATAATCTCTCTCATCTTTTTGAGCATCTCTCCCATAATGTTGCACCCACTTTCCCCCTCTCTCTTTATATTTATTCATGGCATGGATGGAAGTTGAAATTCCACAATGATCAGATTCTAATGAAGAATCCAATCTAGCAGGAGGAGAGAGAGATTTGTTGAAGAGGAAGGAATGCATGAAATCTAATGAGATCCGATTTCACAACCGATCTCCCCTTCCCCAGCTTCCCTTTCTCCCTTTTGTATACATTTGGCTGATCAAATTCCAGCCAGCAAAATGGAACACACTTGAGCTGTGCCGGAGAAAGCAATTTTATAACAGAAAATGCCTCTAGTGTGAACCTTCTTATGATGATGAATACAGGAACTTATATATACTTGCCTATGCATATGTCTGGATATTGCATTGTACTGCGGAGAAAGGAGAGGAGTGAAATCGCGCAATTACTTGTTTACTCCGTTCCGGACGATGAACAAGCAGGTAGCAAATCAA
>JAQGAI010002607.1:0-12019 GCA_034696905.1 Lepidocyrtus violaceus
GAGGAAGGAAGGAAGAAGGGATCCTTTTCATACCGGATTTTTATATCCCCCTTTTCCCATTTAGTTTTTATATACCCGATCATCAAAAGATATAAAAGGGGGAAATGTATGTATCCGACAAAAGCTCTTTGACAAAAAAAACGGTGAGGGGTTGCAATTGCAGCCGTTTAACACGTCTAAAAAACCTTCAGTCAACTTGATGGGACCAGGCCAGGTAAAACTGTCTGACTGAATTGCACTGCATTATTACCATTCATTACACAACTTTCCAACCAAGGGAATAAATCCGCCAGAATCTCTGCCGATCTCTGACTCAATTTCATTTTGATTTCCTTTTGAGTAGTCATTCCGGGTCCTGTGTGTCCTCCACATTTCATTTTCATCCTCATGTCATTCAGCTGCTCTCATCCACTTTTTTTTAGAAAAAAAAAACATTTCAATTCATTCAGGCAGATTTTTCTTTTGTTCCTGGGTCGGTCGGAGGATCCGCAACTTAGTACAGAGATTTCAAGTCAATCCAATCCCCTGACATGACGGTGCAATGCTCTTTGCCTCTCTGTTTATGTTTGTTTGCCCTGTCCGCTGCTCTCCAAATCCTCCTGTTGCTCCTGCTGCTGCCGATCTGAATGATAAGCAAGAGTGGAGTGAAACTGATAACCCAATCCGTTTACAAAAATGATAGTGGTTAAGAGTGTGGATAACAGTTTGATAGCTCGAGCCTTGGAGGCTTTCAATAGGGCGTCCATATATATAGTTTAGTTTAGTCAAGTCAAAGCTTCTCTAGGGCTATGTACAAATAGGTGTAGGTATATATCTGCCTACTTGAAACAATGCCATGAAAAAAAAATGGAATTCCACATCTGGAGGAATGCCATTGCCAAATCCACAAAATGCATTTGTGCGCACCGCTCAGCAAAAAGAGATTCCTCGGATGGATAATAAAAACTGGAATAAAAAATGAATGGCACATGAAATGAAATGATAGGGCAGAAAACAAAAAGAAAAACATTTCATATATGACATAATAAAAACCAGGTATTAAGTATGCCGGTTCCAGATTCTACGAATAGATATGGTTGGAATGGAAGAAGATTCCGGCGAAAAAAATCTCTGTCTAAATCGAAAAGAATTCTGGGAGGATTATAAATGGTTTCACTTTCATCTCGAAAGTATTTGCATATTTTGAAAAAAAAAATTAACTGCTCTCCACTGGAGGCTTAACGGGCTGTTGAAACTTGTGGAGAGCTCCCGTAAATAATAATAAATTGGCGTGATTGGAATCAAACGATCACTCAAAAGAAAAGAATCCATCCAGGATCCTCCCGTAGCAATTCCCCACTCCACTGCGCTGCGGTGTTTTGGATGAAGGTCAGAAAAGAGAAGACCTTCAACTTCACCTTTTCCCTTCAACAGATTTTCCGCTCCTGGTTATATGCATGACTTTCTCCCTTCATGCATCATCATTCTGCAAAAAAAAAGATTTTTAGATTGATGAATTGTGATTAGTGATTAGCGGGCTGAGGATAATGTGATGTTCCCCCTTTACAAGATCGTGATCTGATGATGAGCCGAGAAACATGTTGCTTATTAGGAACTCCCCAATGTTCACTCCACACCAGCAACAACAGCAACATCAACCAGTGCCACTCTTTTGAGCCTCCTTCTCTGCCACCGTCGGCATTTATTTTGCGTTATCATAATAAAAAAAACATCATGATCATCCCTCCACGGACGACGTTTTACACGCTCTTATTACAACTCATTATCTTGTTAAAATGGCTAAACTGTTGAGTACATAGCCAGAGAAATAATGGAAAGTACTTAACTATCTTCCCCACTAGATGTTTAACTATTTACCGGGGCTGTATTATTAGTTGGGATTTTTTTCGAGGATTTACAACCCCGCTCGTATTACAAGCTGAAAAACTATGTTCATGAAACCAATAAAACAGCTTCACTTCTCGGGTCTTCTCTTTTCTTCTTTCCTCTCGTCATCTTCCGATTAAATTTATTGCTTTGCTGAATTGGATGAAAAAATGATTGCTCCTGATAAAATTTTTCCTCATGGGATGTGTGTGATGATGAGGAAGAGGAAGCCGGAATTTGACTGTGGGCAAATGGCGAAGAAGGCAAAGTAAATGTTGTTCTTTTTTATCGGGGGGTAACTTCATGTTTTTATGCTGGGGTCCTCCAAGTCGTGACGTTTGAAGTGAGATGATCACAGTACGTACTTACTTAACTTGAGAGTCAGCTCTTCCTCTTTGATTAGTCGAGGTGGATTATTGAGAGTTTGATTGGATCTTTTGCTTCAATTTAATTTAGAGTGTGGAATGGGAAGTTGCTTGCATACTTTTGATTATCGGATCATGATATCCGACAGGAAAGCAGGTTTCGCTCAAAAAATACTTCTGATCAGCCTGACATATTATGTCATACATAAGTAGGTGCATATATATATTGCATATTTGCCTACATATTATATACGCGGGGCTAAAATAAATAAAATATTTTCCTCCTCCCATGCCATATTCCTCTAAAGTGATTCCAATCTTCTTTCTTGTTAAGAAAGATGACTGGTGAGAGCCACGTGAAATTACTTTGGTTCCTGTCTCCTTTCCCTTTCTTCTCCCCCTGATTGTAATTAGTTTTAATAAGAAAGCTGATTATTTTGTTTTATGCGGGAGACGACGTACGAGTCGCAGGGAAATCAGGAAGGAAGGAGAAAAATCAATTGATTTTTTTTTCAAATGGATTGATGATGATTAGTGATTTGATTACTTTGCTATCTTCTCTTCTTCTTCTATTGCTCTGTCGGCGAAATTAAGTTGGGTTGAGGTTGAGATAGTTAAGAGAAAACATGACACGTGAAATGGACTGATATACTTTTTATGATTGAGGAACAACATGACACGACTGGGATGGATTGATTGGGTTGGACTAGAAAAAAATTAAATGCTAAAAAAACCAAGGCATACTAACTAATACATGGATAAATGTAAAAGGTGATGGAATGAAATGGGAGGGGAGGTATTTAATAAGACATATCTGACATGACTTTTCGTTTTTTAACTACCGCTCATTTAATTTCATTCAAAGGGAATTATTTTTACAGTTTTCCGCCACAATACACCATCTTATCATACACAGCTTGTTAGTCATATCATAAGCTCATGTACAAACTGGAATTCTACGAAATTGAGAATGAGCTTCAAAGAATAAACGTATTCGTTCGTCTTCATCTGAGAATCTGATACACGGGTTGATATATCAAAAGACTAGCGAAAAGGCGTGAGACGACTGTGTGGAGCCAAACTACTCATCTTTAGCCTCTTAATTAGTTAAAACTGCATTTCTCGCTGGAGTCGTCGTCAGTATATCATCATCAGTTAGATTTTTTTTAGCGAAAATGGCTGGGTGGTGGTGTTGTGGTGCCAGGTCAAAAGCAGAGAGGATTTCTCAAGTTCACTCCTTGCAGTTTCTTCGTTCATGACATAAATTTGGATGGCTGACATGAATATGATGATAAGGCAGACAGGGGAACAAAGAAAAAGTCTGCAATGAATCGAGAGAGAGAAAAAATAATTTCTCCGCGTAAACAAAAACAAAAAAGGACATCGACTTGCTCGCAGTTTCTGTTTAGTTAATTCATTCATGATGATCCCTGCCTGCCTAAACTCATTAATGGAGGCATTTGATTCGAGAGAGAAGAGGATGATGTCACCTCCAAGACATTTCTAAGAAGAGAGCTCCTCCATTGCATTGTCAAGCTATATTAGTTAATGGACACTACTCTCCCGGACTTAATCATAATCATGATTTTCTCGTCATCTCCCTCCTGTGTAAAAAAGATGCATACTCTAAAATTCAAATGGGATGGGGGAATACTTTAGGCAACTGCCCAACCCTCCTCGTTTTCATCCCAGGTAGGAAGCCCAATTTCTCAATTTCTTCAGCAAAGCCCTAGAAAAAAAACAAATTACTTGTGATGATGATGATGATGAGATCTGAGATTGAATAACTCGGATAAAATGCGAGAAACCTTAAACATACCTTACACATTACACGGATTTCAAATGATCTCAATCTGATACAAATTATTTGCTCCCTCCCCGGTATAAAAAACAAAAAAATGAGAGATTTTGTGTACCTGTTTTTTTGTTGATCAGGATAAAGCACGGAAAGGAAACAAAGAAATAGAAATGTTACGTAGTAAAACGAGATGGGAAATATGCATAGGTAGATAGATATAGCTATGTTTTTGGTATGAAGACGGTAGTACTAACTACAACTGAATTTTACATAATGATCCTGCTGTTCAGTCAGTGAGCCAACCTGGCCTGGCTCAAGATAAAAATGTGAGCTTACTTGTTGGCTTGCTTGGAGCAAAATACAAAAATCTGAGCCCATATATACTTTATCTGTGGAAATTTTTTAAAGGTGAAACTTTGAAAAGGTGGACTCACGCTGATATTTTATTAGACAGGGAGGACAGGAGCAAATTGCTCGGGCTGAACTGTACCGAATATAACAATCTTCAGGATTGATTTGAAGAAGGAGAGGGGAAAAACTGTTCGATCAAGAGAAGTTAAGCATGGTTCATGTATTTTCTTTAAAAATATCCTAAAAAGCTGAAAATCTTCCTGAAGAGAATAAAATTATTCCCTTCTCATCTTGAACTTCAATGCTGATACTGATGATGACCGAATAGGAGTTTTCAATCAGTTGTCCACCCAGTCACTCCACCTTTGAGTGATATTACACGGAGCCATTATTTAATAACGGGGAAACAATGATCATTCATCAGATTAGGGGAAAAAACTGCATAGCTAAACCAAGCCATTTCAATCCTCTCCTCTATACCTTGTCATATCACATCCATATCCATGCCTGTAAAAAACCAGTCAAACGCTTGCTCATTTCTACTTCATTTTCGTATCACATCAAATCATCGTCATCTTGAGAGCCGACACCAATCCAATACATACCACTCCACTCAACTCTCACTCCAGCTTTTCGATATTGGACCATAACATTGCAGAAACGCAAAAGAGAAATGTTGTATTGAAAACAACCAGCCACAAAGTCATTCCGCATTATCTTTATACTCATTCCACTTTTTCCTCCACACATCGTCATATGTCGTTAGCATCATATGGGATCCGATACCTTCGCATCCATATCATCATCATGTGTTCTGCTCCTGCTTAAAAAATAGCTTTCCACTCTCTGGTTCAACTTGACTTGACTTTTTCTCCCTTTGACAGCTCTTTGTTCTCTCACTGTCAGTTTCTTTGTGGGGAAGTTTGGCTGGGCTCATTCGTACTCAAAATATATGACGATGGCTATGGCTATGAATAATATTTTGGATGGATTTGTATGAAGCTGAGCAAACCTCCAATTCCCATTCCACTCCGTTCATATTCAGAATATTTTCTGTCTATGAAAGAAGGATGCAATATGCGATCTTTTTTTTCTCGCTCATTCATTCCCACAATTTTTTCGCAAATCAGTCACAGTCATTCACATAAGCATATATTATTATTGGATCCTCCTGGGTGCCCACTTGTTGATGTGGATGCTGACGGTGCGGTGACGATTGGTTTGGTTGTGTGTGTGTGTTGATGTTGATCCTCAAGTTTTTTAGGGGTCAAGTCCGCAAATATACTTTTTGTTGTTGATCATAATTTTATTTTATTTTTGCTCCTCTCTGCCTAATGCCTGCTGCTTGTGTGAACGTGTATTTAGCCAAGGAGCGAACGTAAAGTACACACATTATCCTTCTACAACAGCTTTGCCCAGACTGAGACCACCACCCGGCCGGTAAAGGAATGAATATGAATACATTTACATTAGGTATGGTATGGATGGATAGCCGGGCTAAAATTGAAAACGAAAGAGGTAGACAAAATTTCACAGCCCAAATAATCCAACATTTGAACAAGGGAAGGGGACAAGCCTGAGCTCTATAAGTAAATGCTAATCCCTGTAAAAGACAAGTACAAAGAAAGAAACCACTTGCTTCAAATCATCCGTTCAAAAGGCAAACGGGCAAAAATTGTTTTTTTTTGGGCAGCTTTTGGTAATGAAGCCACTATCAGGATCAGGATTATCACATCATATTATCATATGAGCAGAGTATGAGTACTTTGTTCACGTTATCAAATCAGAAGAAGAACTAGAGGCTATGCATGTATCCATTTGCCTACCTACAAGTGAGTTTAGCTTGCTTGCAACTTTTTCAGACCCAGTTTAGTTAGTCCATTTTTTTATTTACTGTAGATATCCATTTTTATGTACATACATTTTCAGAGAAACATAACATGTTATAAGGATATATGTAATGTAGGTGCATACATTTACCTTTCCTTCTATCTATGCAACTTTCAATGTTGTTGATATGATGATCGTGTCTGACAGAAGGATAGAAAAGAACTGAATAGGAAAAGTCTAGTCAGATCCTCAGAGGGAAAAAAGGTTTAGGTGAGGAATCAAGCAACCGGCCCTTGTCAGTCTGTTTCGAGACTCTAACACGATCGGGACAAGAGAAAGAAGTACCGAAACAGTTTGTTTTTTTTTCGTTATTTTATTTCGTTAAGTTCATTTTTTTTTCTTTGAGTTTTTGCTCTATTGTTATTCTTTGTTGCTTGTGAGAGAGCAGCAGCATCAGAGCAAGTTGAGTTGTTGTTTTTAGTGCGAAATAATTTTGTCATGTCCTTCCACATAAATTCCTCTCACCGAATTAATCATCATCACATCATCATCACGCTTTAAAAATTAATCACCATCATCATAAAAATTTAAAACTGTTCGTTTACCTCAATTTGTTTCAATTAAATTATTTTATATATTTTTTGGACGGTGACCAGACAGATATGGACTAATACATAAAAGTGATATGAAAAGTTGTGAACGGGTATAACTAATGTTTAAGGACTGAGTTTTTGAGACCATGAGTCTTAATTGAATCCGTCGGCCGTCAACCTGATGGGAATGAACTTTTAATGAGATTATCTCTCATCCTCCAGATTATATTATTTATACTTTAATGGTATTAAATGTAGATTATTAAGTTAAGGATCTCCTTCAACAAAAATATATATTAATTTATTTAGAATGTAAAGAAATTGGTTAGTTATTGGCCTCCTTGAATAGAAGGAGGAAGTGATTTCATTCTTCGTTATCTCTTATTTCATTTTACGCTTAATAAAATGGACTGATATTTCATGTGTTAGTTCATTTTTGTTAAATGGGAAAGAATACGCTTACTAGGGTTACGGAAAAATAAAATATTTTATACGACTTGTGTTCAAGTTTTACTTTTTCAACTAGATTATTAGTTAGAGTAAAGCCGGTGTAGACGACGACGTTTTTTTTTACCGTTCAAGTGAAAATCATTTCGGGTATTTTGTGCTTCAATATCAAGCTATAGTTTTTTAAGTTTTTTTTTGCTCAAAAATACGACAGTTGTTTGTTGTTACTTATGTTTAAGGAACTCAAGTGACCAGTCTCACTTTGCCCCTTTAATGTTGTTCAGAGTTAGTTAGGTATAGTTAGTTTGTTTATGGTTATGTAAGATTACTACATTACTACAAGCCACATTACGCTTTCACTTAAATACGCTTATTTAAAGTACAAGGAAAAGAGGAATGAATGGGAGTTAAGAAAAAAATTCAAATAAGTTCAAAATCAAAGTAAGGTCTCGCTTCATCCTAAACAAAAAAAAGTTCAAATCAACAAGTGTCAGTGTGGACCTTGAAGATCGAAGATAAAGATAAACAGAAAAAACCTTTACGAATATTGCTATTACTATTAAAAAAGGTGCAAATGTTCAAATTCAAACTGAAAAGCGCATGACATGACATGACTTTCTCCAAAGCACTTTGACGAATGTGCAGTGTTGTGAACCAAATTATAACAAAAACAAATCGAAATATCTTCTGCTGGATAAAAAGGAAAAAATAAGGAAACTTTCCTTTTTGGATTCACCCAACCATATTATTTCACGGTATGTAATCATCATTTTCATTTTTAAAAAATTCTCATTATAGTTCCTTTTTTAGAAAAAAAAGTCACGGAAAAAGCACTGAAAACCATTCCAAAAGTTAGGAACCTGCTATGACTCGGCTTACTTTCTTTCAAATGTTTTGGTCAGTTCTTATTCAGTCTTATCATCATCAGTGGTCCAGTAAACTCCGCTCCAGGAACGCAACGACCACACCGACTGATGTGTCTGAATGACATAAGTAGAACCACGCGCATCAAAGCATGCCCAATTCTATGGGAAATCCCATTATGAGACAAAAATATGTAATATTTTTTTACACAAAAAATATCTTAACGTTTTACATGATATCTGTCTGGAACATATTTGTATGAAGAAGTACGACCACCGAGGTCGACAAAGCAAGGCATTATTGGCTGTGTCCTATTTTTTCCAATGAACTTCCTTTTTCATTCAACAAAACTACTTGCCTTGCCTGTTGCTTTTTATCCCATTAAAGCCTTTTCCCTTCCAAAAGGAAAATTATTGCCGGGGACATATAATAATGAAGGGTGAGACTGAGACTGGGTATTATGGAACAACTCCTTTTGAAATAAAAAAGGATGTTTGTTCCCATTCCCAGAGAGAATGTCTCTTTCTTCTTCCTTACACAGAAATGCATATACTTAAGGTAGCCACATACAAGTATGAGGATGAGGAAACAAGCAATAAAAAGAATTTATTTCCATCACCATCCATCTCATCGTCTCTTTCTTAAAACCTACCCCTATTTACTTACCGATAAATATGGCTGGCTGACCCATTCATTTTTTTCTTCTTCTTTTTCATTCAAAAGCCCATTCATATGGAATGGAATGATATTTTTTTAAATAGGTAGATATGGCCATAACCATACATCCCATTTCAGCCATTTTCCTTACGACGGGACTTGTTGAAATGACTGAAGTGATTTTTTTTATGTTCCTGGTTGGTTTTATACATTCACTCAACCATTTCATTCCTTTTCCTCGGCCATGTAGGAACGGTACTGTTCTCTTCTTCTCTAAGAAAAGGATATAATTACTTATGCATAAAAATTCCTTCAATCCATTCTTCAGGTAAAAGCATTTCTCCCGTTTTTTATGGGAATGACATGGCCATGTATTTACATAGTTTACCACCTTCTTTATTCTAATTGTAAACAGGGACAGGGACGAATGATGATGATGATAACTACTCATCGCCACCATTATCCTTATCATTATCGAGGAATAATAATATAAGCTTAACAATAACTTTTGCTTTATTCTCTGATAACCTATTTTACATATCAAGAAAGCAATGAGGAGAAATATAAAGAAGAACGGGCAGGTAGATATGTATTTCTTTCCTATTTACTTTTCCCTTGTGTATAAAAAAATCGTGAAGGAATGGAATTGGATGATATTTGGAATGGAATGAGAGAATCCTTTTTTTTCTGGGGAACCCATGCATTCCGTTCATGATCAGTCAGTAATTTTCGGCATCCCTTACCAAACTAAACCAACTACCTTCACAAGGTATCGTCCCAATGCCTGGTTCTTGTTACCTACCTTTTTTAATGGGGATCCAAAGGAAAAGGACGAAAAGCTGGGAAGGAGACTCCGTTATTCATAAAATAATCATAATATTTATTACCAGGGTCTAGACATAGGTATAACATAAGCCATGTATGTTAGTTTAAACTGTTGGAAATAAAATGGATTGGAATGGAAAAGCTATGGATGGAGGACATGAAAGGGGAAGGGGGAAATATAATGGTAGCGGGCTCCTTTTTCTTCTCAATCAGTCAGCTTCACTCTTACCTTACCTTAACAAAGGTCGGTCGGAGAAGAAGGAAAAAGTTGCATATGAGCAGGTTTGAAATGCATGACATAGGTAAAATATTTTTGAAGAAGAAGAAGGAATGAAACGAAATAGCTATAAATGCGAACGTGTTACGAACACCTTTGAAAATTGGTCGAGGATGAGGGAAGGGAAAAAAGGTTTCCACTTTTTTTTGGGGATTCTCTTGAATTTGGTATTTTTCGTGTTATGAAATGAAGCTCGGCTGTCCCAGGACTTACAGAGAAGGCTCATTATATGATCCTGTTTAGCAATGCAGTTTAGTTGGTTGGGTTTGGGTATATCGGATCGGATGGATGGGTACCTTTCTTTCTTTCATATATTATTGCATAGTTTTGTTGGGAAGGAGTCAAGGTTTTGGAATATGGTTAGCTTAGGTCATTTTTTTTTCAACAACACAATGACTAGGAGGATTTTTTCGAAGAATTGAGGATTCTTGAATGAAAATGAGAGAGACACTGTGTGTTGTGTTGTTGTTAAGATGCTGCTGTGCTCCTTCAGGCTGATGATGATGATGATCGGCGAAAGAGAAAAAAGTCGTCCTTCGAATGAAATATTTTTTGGACCTTAATAGCAAGGCGGCTGCGGCTGTCTCACTGGGCCTTTGTTCCCGGAGAAGAAAAGAGAAGTAAGATGGGATGAGAGGGAGAGAGAGAGAAGGGAAAACAGATGAGATGAGAGATGCATTTTTCTGATTTTTTTTAAGAACTTTCCTTTGTTTGCAAGAAATAAACAGAGAGAAATGGTTAAAAGATACTATCAGAGCAAAAGGGACATGATGGCATGCAATCAATAATATAGCTTGAACATAATTCGGGGCATTCTAAGAATTCCCTATATGCTTTGTAGATTTTTTAGGTATTTCTAAAAGGAGAAAGTTATCTTTTAATTAGGTAGGCTCCGTGTTTTGTATTTAATTCAATTTGTGATTTATCATTATTAATCGACAGCATTAAAGGTGAGGACGGAGGTAATTAGGATAATGAATAGAATATTTGAGAATTGAGCCCGACATCACCAATTTCCGAAACTGACAATTAATTGTTCAAAAAATGATTTCAAGGTAGTGATGTGATGTGAGAAGATAGTGAAATTGATACTCAAAATCAAGAACCAACCGGAAAACACATTTGCATATCTGTCATAATATAAATATGGAGATGGCTTGTGGAAGGGAAGGGATTAATATGGGTCTCTCTGATTTGCATATATGATATTAATTTTCATATTATGCATATTACTTCACCCACAGAGTTCCGTCTGTTGGAGACAGAAATTTAACCTGAGTCTCTTCTGGAATGAGACCGGCTTGTTGTGTATTTTAGGAATGATCAATATCATTATTTCCCAATTTTCATTTTCACAATGTACAACCGTAATAATGACCTACTAAAAACTGATTGAACGAATCCAGTGAAAGCGTTAAATCTAAATCAACCGGATCGTCGATTGACGACCTAACTGTAATGCGCAGTTTTTATAATACTGCCACCAGAGAAAACGCCGAGAAAGTCTCCAGGACCATATTTCAAGGAAAAACATGCCTTTCTTAATTTTCTCTTTTACTCATACAACACCGTTTAGAATTTAAATCCATTATCTCGATTTAAGCTTCCCTCTCGCCGAAAGGTCATTTTCCGTGCGATATTTTTCCATTTTCTTCTACAAATATCATTCTTTTCTCGTATGCAAAACATCTAAAACATTTGATTTTGCATGACTGAGTAAACTCACTAACTCACGCAGAGGAAAATATGTAAATAGTTAGGACTTGTTGACAATTCTCTGCCTGCTGATTCGTTGTTTATGTATTTTTGCTTTTGAGCTTCACAAAAATGTGTTATTTGCCTGCACGAAGTGCCTGCATGATCCACGATTGAATTCTCCTCCTCGCTCGTTTTTTCATGAATTCGGTCAAACTTCTCCTTCACGAGTTTGTCCTCTGATTTCAACAAAAAAGTGCTTTTACTTCAGTTTTCGATTTGGAAAAAAAAGTGAATTGAGCCGGTTGGAAAGTTTGAAATTGTACAAAGACAAAACAGAGAAATAGGCACGTTTTCTTTCCAGTCATCATCATATCAGTGCAAATGTAAATCAGCCGTAACGTTAGCGTAACAAAGGAAGGAGCACTGCTCATTTCTATTATGGCGGTGG
>JAQGAI010002608.1:0-12018 GCA_034696905.1 Lepidocyrtus violaceus
AGTTGTGATATCTGTCGGAAAGTTGTATAAATGTGCATGCATTTCAATGGCATCCCCATCACTGTGATGATATTTAAGTTAACAGATGAGTAAAGTGGCAAATGGATCTGTTTTGCCTTTCTCGCTCCGATTTTAAATAAATTCCCATCAAGCTAAAGGGTCTAAAGCGAAAGCACCACCGCTTCTAGTAGTAGTTCCACTTCATCTCTATTTACCTAAGTATCACAAAGGGATTAAGGAAGAGTTACTAGTAAATGCATTCCGCTGGTAGACTAGACTTGCCCCAATACAGCCCTCAAGCAAGCATTCTCTCTCCTTCTCCCATATTATATGTATCCCCTCCTCCACTGTTGAGATTGTATTGATGGTTTTAAAAGGTAAAATATGATCAAGATAGAGTGTGCCAAAGTTAAAGTCGGGAGGATGGCTGTTAGAAAAAGTGTTTACTTTCCCTTCGTCAGCCCATGCCCTCCTAACTGACGCCATACATATTTTATTGAGTTTACGAGCATGCATGCACTTGATTTTCAAAGGAGGAGGAGCACACAATCAAATACAACCTTCCAATTTACTATGTAATAAAAAAAATGGGCTAAAACCCCACCATTTATTGATGGGCCTCATGTATCTTTATAGAGAAGTGTGTATAAAAATGGTATAGAGTTTTATGGATACCCTCAATATTAAGAACGGCGGAGAAAGTATCCAAAGCAGATAAATTTTAGGAAACAATCCATTTCTCAATACAATGGCCATCACATCACAATGGTTGATAGCATCATCGGCATAAAAGCAATGAATACATAAGGAAGTGTAAAATTTATTTCAGGAGGAAACCTTTTTCTTGCTCACGGATACAACAGCTACAAAAGCTAGAATGCTGTACTGATTAGTAAGGTGATACAGCAGTGTGATATAAAATACATATTTAATTTCGGTTTCCCCCACACATTAAAACGTGAAAACCACGAGACCATTAAATTCATTTCCGCATAAGCAGAGCCAGTCTTCCAGCCAGTATTATAGTATTGCTCCTGGAATGGAATATGGAATGTAGATCCGCACAATTCCCTAAAATGTCATTAAATTTCCATAATATTAAAATATTGTCACTTCAGATAAAGTACAGCGTAGCGCTCTTAATCTGCGTCTAATGTAAACACTCCTAAATCCCGATGGGATGCTATACGTCAACAAGGGTATTTTATTTCCTGGCTTCATTGCCTCTCACAAACGCAGATAAACAGACAGATACAAGCCCCGGAAAAACATTTACACACACGCTACACAGCGGCGTCATAGACACAAAAGTATACATCCATTTTACTACATACGTACATAGGTACATACATACATGCACATTGCTTGTTTGCATTCAAGATCCTGTTTGAAATAAATTCTAGATGCTATGCAAACAGTTTTTGATACGGACCGGCGGCAACCGAACCGACTAATACTTGATGTTTTTTTAGCTTTCAACTGCTCAATCCAGTTTTATACATATTATTATTGTAGAAAGCTGAGTATAAATATGGCCTCCTCCGTTAGTTTAGTTGCTACTTGGCGGTAGCTAAATATATTTATGCTTTCAGCTAACTATCATCATGCATGAAGTAAATACCCAATTCCACTTCTGTAGTCCGATACAACAAACTCAAACTATTGGGCTCAATTCAATAGAAAGTCGTACGTACCGTAAATATAACGCACCTGTAATAATATCCCGATGACAAAATACATAATCATAAAATGGATTGACGAGGAAATGCTAGCCGAAAAGCAATGTTACATAATTTGGTGTCGTCGTCGGATTCCCTGAATACTAGAATGAAAAGTTGCTGAAGGATTATGCGGTTCAATAACCAAAAGGATGGCATGCCTTTCCCGATGAGCTTTTCCTCAAGAACTCAAATTTACCTACATACCTATCCTTATGCAATACCGCCACAGCAGCTAGTAGCTGTGCAAGCAGATTAATATGAAAGTCACACTTTTGCATTTCACCGATATAATATAAAACCTGCTATAAATAGCATGTCGTGTCGTCAAGATATATTTTAAGTGCTGATGTATTTAGAGCGAGCAAGCCAGATTGCCCACTTGACTATCTGGATGCTTTATATTCCGCGTCAATTTTGCTACGGATACAGCGGATATTTGCAGGATGAACCAATACATATAAATCTGATGGGAAGTGAATGATGAAACCATTTCCCTCCAAATGTAAAACATTTTTGCCTACCAGCAAACTAATTTCCATTAATTGGCTTTTGATAACTAAAAATATCAAAATGTATTTTCTTCGCAGAGATACACACCTCCTCGTAATCAAACAAAGAAAGCTCCAAGCAATAAATAAATTTGGTCGGAGAAAAGCAGCAATTATAAATAAGCCAAAAGGGAGCGTGAATGACTCTTCTAAATAGTTTCATAAACAAAGCCCATAATTAGCCATTAAACATCCTGCAATCGCATTCTTTATGCATGTATGTCCACTACTGCTGCAAAGGTCCATACAAATTTGTTTTCTTCGAGTCAAAATAAGATCATTCATTTGATTGCCATGCTCATTCTCACCTATTATCCTCACCAACACCTCATCCCTCATTCCCCACTGCTAATTAATAAATATGGTGGTGCTCATCTGGTGAACACGTACCTCACCAAACCTGACTGACATTAGGTAAATGAGCAGATGGTCTTTGAGGATAGGATGACGGGGGCCTGTGTGTGTGCCTTTCCTCATTGTTCAGTGCACATACCATAATACTCGTTCCTAGGAAACCGGATCCCGTTGAACTTATTGCTTTCTAGTGGAGGAGAACAGAGGAACGGAGATAGCAAGTTGCCTTGCGTGTCAGTTCCTAATTTATTATAGCCTGTTTTGTTCTACGATATTCACTCTGAAACAAATTACAGGAACTTCAATAAAAATCATGCTAGTAAAAAAAAACTATGAAGTTTCTGGCAAAGTTTGTTATAATGGTATGTTATCTAGTTCAGGTATAAAAATACCGAAACAGTGATGGCCTGGCGGCGAACAAACATGAGAGCAGTTTGAAACAAGAAAAACTTTAAAACTCATTTGCTGTTTGTTAGATAACGTGTCAAATTATCTGCATTCATAAATTGGAGGAATCAAAGGAGATAATGTTGGGATGAAAATTTAGTGTTTCCTCCAGTTATCATCATACCATTTTGAATTTGGAACAAGGACATTTTACTTGTGAAGAAATAATGTTCTTTAAAAATCTTTACTTCCGCTTAAAAAGAAAGTGAGTTAGATGCCAAGATGCTGTAGTCAATCTAATTCAATTTCTTTCAAAAGATTTCCACACTGATTTCTTACACTTTATTCATGGAGTATGTGTGAAGTGTTAAAAGTCATGTAGTACATACATAAAATGAGATAAATCAACTGTAGTAGGCTCTTTCTCATGTGAATTATTTTCGTTGCTTAAAGTTTCATATTACTTGTTTGTATGTACATATGTGGATCCTTCACGGAAATCAGAATTTATTGTTACCTCCAGTCCTTATCTGGCCAACGTTTCCGTTTTAATTTTTTGAGTAAATTGAAAATGGATGTATTTTTGCAAACATTAATTGAAAATTAATGTTGGAAACTTTTGTTCGAATGATTGCCTAGCTTACGTAGGCAAGCTCCTTCCACACCTGCCAGTAATCCAACTTGCCATCAGTGCAAATGTTAATGTTAGGCCAGATCTACGATAATTTTTATCGATGCTAGAAAAGTTGCAAAATATAGCCATGTTACTATGATTAATGGCAATGGGATACCTAATCAGAGCATCTATAAGATATGACTATATCAGATCGAAGGAAAGTGCCAGTCGAGTGCCTCTCATTAGCATATGTCGTGTTGGATTCGGGAGAAATAGTTTCTCTTCCCTGTCCTCATCTAATCTGTTTTGACTTTGACACTGCAGTGTTGCAACAATGGTATCATCTTTCTGGATTCAAACTCTAATCCTTCTAGTTTCTATTTTGCATGATTAGTATAACTAATTTTGAACATCATCATTATTACTAATGGGGAATTCATAGCAGCTTCTATCCGTCTTAGATTCCCCCTTCCTCCTAAATTGGTTTCGTTCCGTTCCCTCCCAATAAAACTGTCAACTTGTATATTGTACTTCGGAAAAAGTCTAGAGAACATCCATATTATGTAATGTGAGCCATGTTCGATCTGTACAGAAAACATGAATATTCCTCAACAGAAACATTTTTTAGCGTTTGATCCGTAACCTTGTTTTTGGAGGAAAACGCAGCCAACTTCAACCTACACAACGGACTTGCTACTACACATCTTCCCCTGACTTTTCTCTTTTTTCACTATTTTCAGGAGGAGTTGTGACATGATGTGTGTAAGACATGGCGTTTAGTCACATCTCGTTAAACCTTGTATGATAATGTGGCCCCACCACGTTATTATTTCGTTCCCTGTGACGGTTTCAAGTGATGGAGTAAATGGACAAGAAGAATGAATGCAATAAATGTAACAACAAGACAAAGACGAGCAGTCTAAAATGTATAAAAACCGTATTTTCTGAGCTAGTTGCCGATGACCTATATTTCATGCTTCTTGGGATTTTGAAACATTAATGGAGGGTTGACAAAATGGGAGGCTCTGCTATATTTATACGAAAGTAGTTACGCAGATGTTTAAATATTCAAAGATATGATTCCAGTTCAAATAAGCGATGGATTTCCATTCCAGATTATTTGCGCCTTGCCGACTATTAGCGAAGCTGCGTTGTGATTACCATTGCCGTTGCGTATTGGGGCTGATGTGAGAACATACATGAGCTCGTCGCCGTCGTCCTCAGAGCACATGAAGATGATGACGACCGTCATTATCATCCACAGCACCATCATCATCTCCCTTGTTCGCTTTTGATGATGAGTCCGCCTCGTGCGTGCTCCAGCTTGGTTGATTGCTTGCTGACATATTCTCTGAGGCTGAATGAATATTAAGAGTGCGAGCGTAAGGGGCAGAGAGAGGGAGGAAGAAACCCAGCCAGAGTGAAAAGAAAGACAAGAGGCGACATGATCAGTTAAAATAAATGCTAAAGAATTTCCATGGCTCGTTGACGTTGCACAAATGGGCTTTGGATAACCATTAAGCCGAATTAGAAGAGTTAATAAAAGGGAACTACCACATGGTTCAATAGGAAAGAACAATTCATGTATTCAGTTGGCTTAGCCGGAGTGTTCCTTGAATAGTATGCGCTCTCGTAACATTTATATAAAATTGGTAGTTACGTGGAGGCATCATCATCATCCTCTTTGATAGACGGCGCTGAGAGAGAATCCTGGCCTCTTTTTAAAATACATGCAGTCCCAATGCAACAATGTGAGCGGTTTGATGTCGTCGACGAGTTCAAGAGAAGAAGGTCCTGTTACTCCTTGACTAACTGGAAGTCAATGTAAATACTCCGTGTGAACGCGCCAAGGAATGAAGGTATTTAATGAGAGTGTTTGTTAAATTACGACAAGGAAGTCATCTATTTGTAAGTAGATGTGTAAGCTTATCTTTTTTATCATTACCGATAATTTATAGCCGATTCATCTTTTTTATTCAATAGAGTAATATTTTTGGAACGCTAATTATTTCAACATTTAAATATGGCATGAACAGTATAACGCATTGACGCCATCTTGCCAGCTCATGTTTTTTAACTTTAAAATAAAGGAAAATGCAGCAAGACCAAACCGTGACAACAAAATCTACCATATAATATGTACCTGTAATTACACGTAACTTAACGACGGTGGAAAAAAGAAAGCTAAGGATACGTTGGGAGAGCTCAACCCTTCGCGACATCAACCAGCTCTTTCTGCCATGCATGCCTTCACTTCCTCAACATCCGAGTAAAAATAATTCCGACCAAATTGCCAGGGAAATTGGACCACAAAACGGTGATCCTAAACTGCAGAAAGCAGAATGGAATTTTTGAATCAAACACTCATTACATCTCTATTCTATTCATATCAGCAGTTCACAACTTCCTCAATTGGATTTTCTGACAAAATCTGTAATCACATCCAGAAAACAAGTACAATTTGATGCATTCCCATCATCGTCACGAAGGACAAGGAAGAGAAACTGCACTAAAAAAAGACTGAAACTAAAGTTTCTCTGAAGGACGGCCTCCTTCCAGGTTTCACTTTAAACATAACTTTTCAAAGTTAAACCCAACCGCCTTGCATTGTCCCATGTAGCTCATCTGTAATTACAGCTGCCAGCAGACCTACTTTCCTTACCTTAAACAATGCAAACTCTGTGAATTCGATTCAACATAAAATAGGTAATTCGTGAGTTTAGAAGAAATTTTGAACAAAAAAATAGTGTAAACTTGCACATGTAAAAACCTCGACTCACTTCTTTTCCAAAGCACGATCGCAAAAGGCAATTTACCCAGGCATTTTTGGACAGCCCACAATTCTATCTACACCAGTTTTAATTGAAAATCATCTAGACTTGCGATATTTCATGTTGAGGAAATTGCATGTTTACTTACAGTTTCTCTATAATCTTTCCCACCGTAAATTTATTTCTTTTTTTTTAACTCATGTGCTCTCTATAGTACAAATTAAACATAATAGCAGCGATATTATGTATGGCAGTTTTCCAACCTGCATTGCATGCGCTTTCTCAACGAAATCACCTTAAATTAATGCCTACAATATTCGTGCTAATGTTAGATAAATAATGGTAGCTGGGTGCTATGCTATTCACATGGATGGATTAAAGTTTAAACGAAATAAAAGTTCCGTTGAATATCCAGTGGCTATTTATAATTTAATTTGTTGGCAATGATAGCTCAAATTTGCTCCAAAACATTAAATAACCAACTGAGATTACACTTTATAGGTATCTATTTTTTTGGTAAATGAATGACATGAAATAAGTTCCTAGTTCTACCTGAACTCTGAAAGCACGACAAAAAAAAAAGAAAGTTGAAGGAGGCCGACAGAAGCCCATCTTTAGAAAACTTACATAACCATGCACAAACTTTTCTTCCATGTCCACAACTAACAAAAAAGGGACAATGGGCTTCATTTTTCAAAGATGTACAGCAAAAAAAACTAACGGTTCTTTTCTCCGGAATATTTTATACCTATATTACCAATATTTAAGCTTTACTTTCGGGTATTAACACTTTTTTTCTCCGAAAGAAGAAGTAAAAAGGGATCTGAACGTACATAGGTAAGTGTATTCCACTTAAGGACGTTGGCAAACCCACCAAATTTTGGATTGGACGACGAAATCAGCAAAGAAGCCATTCATTTTGGCGGCATTTGATGAAGAAAAGGGTGAAAGTGTATTTACCTATGAATGGCTCACTCAGTCGACTCAACATCATCATCATTCCAGTGGCAAAGGGAAAGGATGACAGAAGTGCGCCTTCGTCGTCCTCTCTGCTAAACTTCGTAGGTATCTTTTGTTATGGAATAATCTTTTCGGAAAAGTAAAATCTGAAACAAAAGATAATAAATACAGCGTTGAATGACAGTGTGAGCAAATGGAAGGACTGTTCATATTTCCAATATGTTTGCATTACGTAATCTTATAGTAGCTAGATGTATACATGTATGGGATAATGAAACTGTTCGATCGAAATGTAGTCGAGTGAGTGAGTGAGTGATCCTGTGGATTTTTCCATGCCATGTAATATTATGCAAACCAAGCTGTTTTTCTGTCTTCAAGATAGCGGATTTCCCGTGCATTTCCCCCTAGCCGATTCACGATCATCAATAATAAATTTCTATAGGAAAAAGCTGGAAATTGTTGGAAGCTGACATATCACTATCACTTTTCTCTTTAAGGCTGTGATACCCTAATCCGCTTACTGATAGTGGATACTCTGTCTGGTCTGAAGAACGGAATGATTTCTGGCTGTGAATAGGTACGTTATAGATAGATAGTTCTACTTTCTCGATTCATTGTGTTTCAGTATTATGCGGAGGACGGACAGACTAAGGTATATAGTGGAACTTGTATTTCTTGTGCACTTTTAGTCTATGTATAGCGTATTATGCAAACTACATTGTTTTAGAATTGGTCAACCAGGGATGATATAGCTGGATGAAATGAAGACCGTCAAAGGGTCCTTTGTTGTCCACGGAGGCAAGTACGTCCTTTAAGAAGAAATCTCTTTTGATCAATGGCTCAGCTCGACTGCTTCATCGGTTTCGAGAGCTCATATCCATATTTTCAGCATCTTATTATAGAAGATGCTGAGATAATCAAAAAACATCGTTTATTTACTATTATTAATATAAAAAGCAGTATACGATACTCATACGGAGTAGCAGGGCAGAACATGTATGCTTTTTTGTACATATCCACGTTTTTTCTGATAGCATTGACATACTAGTATTTCGTACCTTATGTATATTCATAGATAATGTGGGTTACTCAGTTACGTATCAGCATTTTATTACATTATTGCTCTCCTCGGTAAAGTTTCGGGAACGATTTTGGTTTAGTATTGTTTTGTAAGCCTCATCAACAAAAAATTGTTGCAAGTATTCCTGCGTTCATTTCTAACTGTATTCTCTGTTGCTTTCTAGATTTTGGCGTCATTCGCTGTTGGTGAAAATCTTCAAATACAGCCGTTTCCGAAAGAAGGGGAGAGGTTAGGTTATGCAAAATCTTCACGGGTCGCCAAAAAAATTGACGAATAAATTCATTACTTTAATTTGTCTATATAGGAACGTAGCGATACTAATTGGTAACCTATTGTCAAAACGAAATCAAGGATTAGAGAATCCGGTTAGAAGACGCTTATAAAACGGTCAGTAGCTGCATATTGTTGTTTTGTTATCACTGGAGTATTTGTTCCATCTCTTAACCCGTTTCGGTCGCCTCGTCTATTCGCATTCGGCTACCCCCATGACATGACTCATATATGTAGTTCGTTTACATACATGATACATACACTACAGGCTTCATCTTCCAAACCATCGCGAGAATCTGAAGGTGTGATTTTGCTCTAAATGATTTTTATTATCATTGCATTCGTACAATAAGCACTTAAACCCTCCAAAAGCCTTTTTACAATTTTTTCATTTGATAAGGATAAAAGGAGGAATGTGAAATCATACAATGTGTTTTACAGTTGCGGAAAGGAGATGAAGAGAAAGCGTTGGCATTTAACTTCACATGGACAGTTTCCCTCTTATCCAGAGCTTCTCTCTCAACGTCAGTTGATTCTTGAGGAGAGGGAGAACACAACCACCACACACATCCCACCACCATCGTCATTATTACATAACAACATTTTATTTTATACTTATATTAGAGCAAAGTGCAAGGGAACATGTCTGAGGGCGCTTACAAAACTACTAAAGCTTTCTGTCTGACTGTGAGACGGAGGCAGGAGATTTTTTTTCCCGGAGGTTGTGAATGTTGATCTCTTGAAGACAAAATGGGCGAGGAGTAAGAATCGTTTTGTCTTTGTCACCCCGAAGAACACATATCTGGAATCTTTAGCTTCCGTGTGCTAAAACACTGAGAATTTGAATATATGCGTATTAAATGTGCAGCTCAAGTGAGCCCATTTCTCTCAGACTTTCTTTTGCAGATGATGCTGCTGGTGATGATGATGATGACGCTAAAGCAGACGTATCCACTGAGACCACAAAAGCAAGCATGAAGAGCAATCGTAGAAAAACGCGTATCTTTTTTTATTCCCTTTCACTTCTTCCTCCCCTTATCTATTCTGCTCATCCGTCCTTGTGCTCTTCGTCTTAAGCTCATCGTTTACTCTTCGGTAAACTTTAAACCAGGGAGAAAGACAGCCAGCCCAGCCCTTTTCAAGCAATGTGGTAGCTACAACTGTATGGGAAAGAAGAGAAAGATGGGACAATTCGTCAGGGAAAATTCTAGCAACTTTACAACTGCTTTTCGTCATCTCGTCATGTGTATGCAAGTATGTAAGTGTGTGTGCTTGGAGGATTGGGGAATAAATATATTCGTTTATTTCATTCCCTTCTTTACATACCTTATCATGATGATGATGATGATGATGATGATGATAATAATAATAATGTTTTCAGGGAAAGCCAAAGAATTTGGTGAGGAATATGCATCGCAATCAGTGTAGATGTCTTTTCCCAAAAAAGCATATATTCCTAACGCAGGATTCCCATCAGAAGACCTAAAATAAAGTCCTTTCTGGAATTGATACATTAGCAAGTCATGTAACGGAAAGGAATCTGTGATCGTCATGTAATTTCATAAATATTAATTTCAGATTTATTCCTCTGCCAAAGTGCAATCTTTGGGATATCAAAGTGCCCCAATTACAAAGGATTTCTACATATTGTCAAGCTGTTCTGTACAAAAAGGAATGACATGGGCTGGCTATATGCTTCACGGAAGGAAGAACTTGATTTTTACTACGGGGAACAATGTGAAATGTTTTTTATGCACATAAATATAAAGAAGTTGTAATAGTCCCCCGGCTCACCGCAAATGCATGTAATAAGCAAATTCGAGCGGGAGCGTTAGAGAAATTTCCGTCAGCCCAACCAAACAATCCGGCCGCGGAGAAGTGTGAAGAAAAGTAGGAAAATTTCCGTGGCTCTGGAAATGTACAAAACAAAATTGTATTCAGCGATGTGTCCGCTATTTCATCCTCCTCCACCAGTCTCAGCGTAGCATGTTTTGAAGACAAAGAGTTATGGGATGCCTTTTCTTCTTGTATGGAACATTTTTCACTCCTTTCCACTTTTCCTTTTCTTTAGCCAGTTCAGTTTTTTTTCTTTTTCTGGCGGAAAGGAAGGAAATAAAGGAAAAGAATTGTGGTAAACTATGTTTATCCCTCAACAATTTGATGGATTTCGTACACGGGAGGAAAAACGCTTTCCCCCCGTCTCTCATGCAGGGAAATGGATGTATGCATGCATACATGAGTTTTATCTATCTTCATGTCAGGAAAAGAAATCGTTGAATTAACAATATTTCACGCCGGAATCCTGAAACCATTCTATTTATTCTCAACACATTTCAATTTATTTTGATTCTCCTCCGGTTGAATTTATTTCAACGACACCGGGAAAAATCATGAAGGAATCCTCTTCCCAAAACTATAATACGGGAATTGCATAAAGTCGTTGAGATGGATAAGTAGATTTTTTCCCTCTTCCTCCTTTCCCCCGTTTAATAGCTTAATTTGTGTGGAGGAGGCTTATTGTCAGCGAGGAAAAGTTTAATGGCATTCCCGGGGGGAATATGCAATCATCTCTAATTTAGCAAATTCACGAATCCTGTTTTGGATCATCAGGGCAAATGAATGACAAAGCGGCGGTGGGTCTCCAAATATATACTCGATTTTGATGTCGATGATGTTCATCTCTTCATTATTTACTGCGTGCTAAAGATTTTTATTGCGGGTATTTAACATGGTGGCTTGGCTTCCAGGGTTTCCCCAACCCAAAAACCTTAATTTCAGTGATTGAAGGGATGTCGAAGGAAGGAAGCCACTTTTTTTTATTATGAGCTTGTATAATGGGTGGTCATACTGTCATTCGAAGAAAGAAAGGATATTTTATCGTCGGTGGATGAATGAATGCATTCATAAACGGGGGAAAAGCAAGCAATAAAATAAAGCACCCTGATGGTGATGGTAGTGGCCGCCGATGATGGTATTACAACTTCGGAGGGGACGACCAGAATCCCATCATTATATTATCAAACAATGCAATGTCTAATGAAGTAGATGAAGTAAGTAATGTGGGTAGCGGCCTTCCATGAATCCATCATGCAATAAATGAGGGACTCTCTGTAAACTACTGAACTTAATCCAATCATCATCCTTAGTTGTGTGTGTGGCTATTGGTAGTTTTTACCGCAACCAGGTCAAAGGATAATACTCTGGAGAGTGAGTGAGTGGATACAAATGCTCCGAAAATGAGCCGTCGTGTAGAGTAAATTGCAGAGGGAGTAATTGCATTAGTGGTTTTCTTTAAAACGGGGCTTTAACG
>JAQGAI010002609.1:0-12014 GCA_034696905.1 Lepidocyrtus violaceus
ATGAAGTACGAAAACTTTTTTTCCAGATTTTCCTCATCCTCATCCACACACCTCATCACCGTCACCACCACACATAGTAAACCGGAGTATAAAGCACTTGTTGCACTTTCCCTGATATGTCATTCTACTAAATGGAGTTGCTCCAGTGGAAACTACCTCAAACGAAATTTATGAAATACTCGAATATGCAAAACGAAACAAGAATCTGGATTTGAGCGAGACACGATCTTCAAAACTCACTTTTGCATTGCATTAGCTCATGAGAGCTTTGCTGCAGAAGACATAACACAACTGGAAAACAAATTATCTCAAAATAATTGCTTGTCGGGAAAATGCTGAGTAGGTAAAAAAAAAGTAAGCTCAACTATGCACAAATTACACCATAGACATAACAAAGAGCAAATATTTCCTTTCGCTCGTGTAACCTTAAACTTACATTAGCTCGTTTGGGAGTAAACTATTTTAAATTGGCAAAGGAAAGCACTTGACTTGAGTCAAAAAAGAAAAAGAAGTTTGTCATCTCCGGATGCACTTAAAAACGTTTGGCAGATCTCGTCAGCCAAAGCCAAACAAGATTGGATTTCACACAATCACTTCTTCTCATGAACAAAACAGCAAGCTATTCCAAAGGTTTATATATGCTTTGTAGAGATGAAGCTAATTCCATTCCATTCTATTGTAAGTGGAAAAACAAATATTATTATGAGCTAATCTTCAAGTTTCCAATCCTAAACTTTTCGCTATTTTTTATCTGGCATAATATGCACTGTAGAGAGTTCCACTAGGGAAACCCAATACCTTCCACAATTCCACATAGAGATTTATTTTATTTTTGAGTCACAGTTTCATGTTGTTATTGTGCACTTGAAACTGAAGGATGTCTTTTGTAAACTTTTGCACTTGCTCACGGAACAATTCCCGTTCCAAATTACTCATGCAAATATATGCATTATGACGAGGAGGCTTCGGCTGACTTCCTCCCTTTCTCCTTTACCTTCCACACTGGCTTGCAATCGCAGACTTGACTTGAGTTGGTTGGATGGAAAACACAAGAGATGTGTCACGCTCGGTTGAACCTACTTGTTTATTTACTCTCATTCAATAAACCTATCACTAAAGTCATCATGGGATGAGATCCTTGTGGTGGTGATAGTGAAAGAAGAGACTTTGTTTTGTACATTTAGCTCAACTGTTTAACTTTGGGTCGTGCTTGGAAGTTGCAGTTGGAGTGTGGCCTCGTCTTTCAAACGAGGAGGATGTTTGTTGTAAGAGGCAAATTGCAAAAAGTATAAATTACTGTTGGACTGTGAAAACAGGGCTTTTGAATACGTGACTATGACTATGATATGGGCTGTGTGTGAGATCGTGATGTGAGGGCGAACTCGAATGGATGATATAACTATGCTAATAGAATAGTTTGGATTTTAGAATTGGATGAGGTGGTGGTGGCTTTAGGAGGAAAGTGCGAAATTATTATGCAACGTTCACCGTACTTTTTTCCCCGTCCCATAACTTTTGTCCTAAACTTTATGTACTCTCACTAGCCCATTCCGGCTGTCGTAAACAGGGAAAGTGGAATGAATGAATAAAAACCGCATTTTTTGCAAAACAGTCGCAAACAAAAATTGCATTTAAATCTAGAGCCGTCTGATCCGATCTCTTATAAAATATTCTGCCTTGCTTGGAATGGATTGGAATGAACTGAACGGGAATTTGCGATGGCAGTCGCCGGTATGGAATATGGAATGAGAGAGATGGAGAGGACTGTGTGTGGCTTCAAGTGGAGGAATGGCACGGACAGAACCAGATTTTCCTCTTGATTATGCAATGCATGTATTTATGAAGCAGAAAAGGCCAATAAATATACTTGGCTACGTGTTTATTTATGCACGAGAGAAATCCGCGAGGAATTGGAATTACTGGGAAGATAAAAATTTACTCATGTAGTTTTACTTGGATTGGATTGGGTTGGAATGGATCTTGGATCCATTGCCTTACTTACATGAACTTTGATGCCAAATGGGTTGGTGGAGGCTGATGTTGATGTTGGTGCCGATGAGGACGTTACGCTTGTTGGATTCACTGGGCCAGACCCAGTAACAGACTCCACCACTGCAAAATTTGAAGCTGATCCCAGTGCATTCTTATTAGTATCACTGTTATTATTACTCATCCTATTAGTTTGACTTAGGTCTTGATTGACGGAAGTGGAACTTGGCAAGGATGTTGCTGTTGCTGCTGCTGCACTTGCCGGGCTGAGTAACGTCGTCATCGATGATGATGTTGATGGTTGGTGTGCCAATCCAAGCATATATTTCACATCATCTTTAACCCCATCACTACCGCCACCAGTGGAACAAGAAGCATCATTTTCACTACACTTGTTTCTCGAGGATGCACCATCACCATCCTCCGTAATAACCAACATGGGCTTGCTCAACAACACTGGGCTTTGGCTATGGCTTGACTTTAAAATCTCATTAGTCTGCTGCTTCTCCTTCTCCTTCTGAGGAGAGCGATGAATGTCTCTTGTCTTGGCGGTGGTGGTGGTGGGAGCAGCCGGGGTGGAATCATCACTAATCACCGGCTCATTCACATTCATCCCACCGTTGTTGTAATGCGCTAAATTAGTCTGACCATGAATAATCCTCCTGTTATCGTTATTACTATTACTGTTAGCAATAGGAGTAGTAGTTGTTGTTGTTGGAGTTCTAGAATCGTTGCTCTCATTACAACTATTATTATTAGGAGAAGGAGCAGCACTAAAACAACAACTGGAATCACCACTTTCATCATTATCATCCTCATCATCATCATTCACTTTTTTATTGTTTTGAACGTGGACTTGGACCTCTGTGGAGATGGTCCTTAGGATGGACGGTCGGGTGGTGGGGGGAGACGAAGAAGAGTCATCCTGCTGCTGCCCATTACTTCTTAATTGGTTGCGAGAAGCACAAATCTTATCTAGATGCTGACTATGACTACAAGTCCCCTCATATCCATTGTCTGAACTTGTCTCGCTCAAGTTATTTGTTGAGTCCAAGTCGATTTCATCGTCCTCATCATCGTCGTCCTTCCCATCGTAGTATTCCTGGACGGAATTCGAGAAGGACACGGAGAGCTTTGACTTGGGCTGTTGCTGTTGATGCTGAGATGGTGAATTTGTGGTAACTGGTCGGGCTTTATCAAAGCTTCTCTGAAATTCCCCAACATGATTATGATTGGAGGAACTAGAAGAGTTGAAGTTATTATTGCTGGATGATAAAAATGAGGAGGAGGATGGTGGAAGCGGAGACGAGGGTGAAATGCTGCTGTCATTATTCCCGTTTATTCTGACATCTGATGAGTTTAACAGGATAGGGGGTCGGCGGTGGTAATCCGGCGTTGTCCTTATCTTGGATGGGCTCAAAGGTCCGCGGTAATGGCTCAGAGGATGTTGTTGCATCTGCTGCTGCTCCTCTATGAAATGCAGCGTCCTCCCATTAATCTCATTATGATTGGGGGAGCTAATGTTTTCGTAAGGACTCTTTGCACTTTGACTGACAACGACAGTTGGGGAGCTCATTCCAGATTTGTGGAGGTAGCTGCTGCTGATGTCGTTGGATGAGTTACCGTTACCATTGGAATTTGCAAATGGAATGGGAGTACTTGTTGCGAAACTTGTGGCGCATGCACTGGAAGTGGGGGAGGAGGAGGCAGACTTTTTCCCATCCGTGGTGGTGTAGCTTCCGATGGAGCAAGGGGAAACGCTGGAGGTGAAGGAAGTGATATCGTCAAATGTTTGGGAATGGGAAACTATCGATGTTGATGCTGGACTGGGGGATGGACTGAATAAAAGGTGCTGGGGTCGCTCGATGGAACCATTCCCACTCGTGTTAAATGACTTCCGAGATGGGTCTCGCGGTAGCGAACCGTTCGTTTTTATTCTAAAAAAAAAATAAAAAATTTGCGTTAGAAAAGGAGAAAATGCTTATTGGAAAATGGGTAAAATTATGTTTCCAGAATAAAATCCTCTACAAATAGCTGGATTTACTTTGAGTGTTTTCAATAAAATTTTATGGAAGAAAAACTAGAAATTACTGATAAGCCCAATCTATTTTTTATGGTTCCGGTTTTTCCTTCAAGAAAAGGAACAAAAGGAGGCAATTAGTCAACGCTAGATTTATAGGAAGTCCGATCTTTTCCTTTCATCTTTTTCATGATGCTAACAATAGGAAAAAACCGAAACAGTCAAACAGGCGGTTTCTCCTGCTTGGTTGGATTGGACTGTGTTAAATTACTTTCAAGATGTGAAATCCCGATAAAGTGGAAAGAGTTTCTCTTCAAAACCTTTATACCTAGGTAGCTCTCATGCACCTAAGTACGCCTCCTCCTCTTTTTCATTGTCAAACGGTTTCACAAAGGAGAGGATTAAAAACAATGAAATGAAATATGCACTCCCTCGAATAAATAAAAAGGAGCGATTATTTTATTGAGTTTGGGAATAAAGGAAGAGGGTTACACCATTTAAATTTGAACTTGCTTATTGGGACAGTTAATTTATCGAAGTTGGGTACAAGACATAAAAAATCGGCTGCTTTGGAAAGGAAACTCCAATGAATGTTGTGGGCAATTCATAAAGGTCATAAAATGAAAGCTCATTAACTATATTTACATGGGCTGGGGCGGAATGGGCTAACTTTGTATTGTATTCCACTTGGCTCTAATAGATTAATTGCTGTGATAGGGACTTGCCTAAAAGGCATCCATTGTTCTATTTTTAACAACGATAGATCGATTTGCATAAAGATACCGGTTGTGTTGTGGTCGAAATCAAAACTATAGTAATATGGCCACTGTGTGACAAAACATGAAGATAATGATGAGGGCCAGCCTCTTCTCAAATTAAGAATGGGATGATGCTCAGCCTTTAATTACGATACCCATTGTATCGAATTAATTTGGTATAAATAGATGAAAAACTGAGAGTCCCAAAAAGTAGCTACAAAAAATCTTCTTGTAAATAATAATGAATAAGCAATAATAAATCACATTATGACATCATTTAATCTGGGGTGGTTTATGGTTTTTAACTAGCCTACCTATTACATATACTGCCATCAGACAATAACCTGGACCAAAAGACTGGATTTTTCTTCAATATTTTTGCTACTGCGAAAACAGGTTGGATTGAACTGCCTAACGCATTCTTAGAGTTGAAACTTGTATGTAGCTTAAATTAAATGAGTAATTAGTATTTAGTATACAATTGTAGTTTGCATATTTATTATAAATTGTCAAATGATACCTTACCTTCCACTGCTGTAATAATGGGGACTAGTGGGTGAGGGCAAACTTCCAGTTGGAGATTTCAGGACTGTACTGGACTGCTGTTCATAGATGGATTTATTTTCAACAGGGGTCGTGGGTAATGTTTTGGAAATCTGTGGGGAGAAAATTAGATGAAAAAATTTGGCTTAATTTAAATATACTAACGCGATGATAGAAACTGAAATACAATGTTTCTAATCGTAAGTAATTAACTATGCAGATAGCATCTAGGTATGTCTGGTAGCAAAAACAGAATTAAATATCGCAGTGAAAGCAATTATGTAGTTATAATCGCTGGTTTTGTAAGAAGCATTTACCGTTGTTTCAGCAGCGGCCGCTCTCTTCTCTTGAAGTTCTTTCGCTATTTGCTCCTCGTACTCTGCACACATTGCCAGAATCTCGTCAAGTCCCAAACACTCCGTCTCAGTCTTTTGGGGAGACTTCGTCTGAAAACGAAATTCGTAAAAGGATTATAATTTCGCATTGAAAACTACATTATGGAAATTATGATATTATAGATATCATATTGAATATATGTACATCTATTAACATATCTATTAACATTGAAATTGAAGAGGCACATAGTATACTCGCCACGTGCTTATGCTAACACTCATTCTCGCAAATATTTAATGAGATTTCAATTCAATGCTAAATTAAATATTGATTTACAAGAATCCCTCCTTCAAAATTCAAAGTAAATAAGATTGCACTGGTCATGAGGAGGGACTGAGATGGAGATCTCATAAAAATATTCAATTATGAACTTACTCCTTTACAAAATGCCGAGTTACATTATTACATCATCAATGTCGTGTTTGGCTAACGCAACGAGAAATAAGCTGAAATTCGTTCATTCATTATCATTTTCATTATTCAAGAGCTTAAATATGCTTTACCTGCTGTCTCCTCATTCCCAACAAACTGTCACAGGTCATTGGCCCACCCCCATCCTCAATAACGCTTAAACTTGAGAGGTGGCTATCCGTGGGGGAACCAGCAGCATGATCTAACTTCCTCCCCATTGATCCCCCATGAGAGGAGCCCACTCTGGAAGTGGAATTACTGGAAGAATTCATCGTACTGTTATTCATGGACGAGGAAAAGTACCCCAGCCTATGATTGGAAATGGAGCTGAGCGAGTCCGGGCTGGGAATAGATGAGGAACACTGATTAACAAGACTAGAATTATCGTCGTAATCCATCGAGGCTGGGGAGGGAGTTGCATTGTTATTGGAATTGTTATTATTCCCTCCATGATGGGAATTAACATAATCGTCAAAAAATGTTACACATGCACCACCACCTCCACTCGCAGGACCGCCGCCATTCACTCTTCTGTAAGTAGGTCGATCGTTACCGGCGGTACCTGCGCCGCTGCTGCTACAACTTCCCGTGGAAGATTCCGGAGTGGATACCACCATCGCCCTGTTGGAACTTAACGAGCCAGTTTCCCCATCATGCCCATTCGTATAAAATAGATGGCTGTTGTAGCCCTGATCACTCCGATTAAAACTGACACTGGGTCGGGTGGCCATCCCGGACGCTTTTGAAGAAGATAAGCCTTCTTTATTACTGTTGGAGAATTCCTTGTTATTCCCTCCCTTATTGGGATTCGCACTGTCACTATTACTGTCACTGATCCCGAAGCACTGTTCTCGATTCCCATAAAGTACTGAGCTGCTATTATTATTATTATTCACGATGGGGAAGGGAGTTGCCGGGGGTGGTCGGGAATGTTGTTGGCCAAGCGTGAGACACTCGAATCGGGCTAGTTTGTTGACAAAGTTTTCAGCCTCCAGCCCATCCCGATACTTTTTACCGTTGCTGGTGCTGGAGCTGTTGAGACTGTCACTGGAAATCGTTTCTGACAGGGGGTGGTCCACCGTAGCGGAAGGGTCAGAGGTTGTTGACGGCTGGGACTGAGCCGAGCTGCTCCGCTGAAGACTCGAATAGAACTCTGCAGAAGATAATGGTGGTAGAGTTGTGGAAGGTATTGGCTTTCCTCTCATTCCATCATCTGAGGACTCTGTCGTCGTGCCAGATGGATAAGGAGGATGGAGGGATGATGATGACTTGAAGGTTTCTCCTATTCTCAGGTTTTTATTTACATCTCCCACAGCGCAGTCAGCAATACATTTCCCTGTCAATCAGAAAATAAATAAATAAATACATTTTCATTCCATCCAATGTGGTACAATGGTAAGGAGAATGGTGAGGTAACTCAGGCGTAAATTTTTTTAGTGATTATTAAAAAATACATTTATTTGCATTGTACTATGTACTCTCCTGCCCATGGTCTTAGGTATTTTATCTTCGTATATAAAAGTCAAGAATGGATATAGAACAGAGATGATGATGGGATGTGGATCTCTACATAAAACTGTTATTATTCTTCATTCTTCCTACATGAGATGACCGAAAATCTCTCTATCTAAATCTAGGGTACATTTAATAATCCTTCAAAGGACGCCCACCAGCACGGAGTTGTATTGTGATAATTTCCCAACTCTTTTTTATTACTTAGGTATATATACACTCTTACAAAAGTCTCCCCTCAACCTCTCGTCTCGTCTGGTCCTTTTTTACTGACTGCTCAAATTTTTCATAATAAAAAAATGCTATCTGTTATTTACTTTGTTGAAAATCCTTTCAGGTATTTGACTTCCCATTTTTCTTATTCAAAATCAAACAGATTACGTTTTATTTATCAATTGTACTTTTGAGGATTGTGTGAAATATGGTATTGAACAGGGCTGGTGGTGCTGAAGACTTTTTCAGCTGAAAGCAAATGACTTGTAAGAAATTAGCTATTGTTTTCGTCTTGATCGTTATTTTGGTGATTTGAAACTTTCACAAACGGAGCAAATAAATGGTAGCGAACACACGTTGATAGTGCCTATCTCGTTTCTAGTTTCAATTCTACTGCTGGAGAATTAAACGGAAATGTGTCATCTCCAGTCACTAGCGACATTTTGGCACTGATTATGAGCTTTCTATCGATTAGAGATCAAAACCACCTTTACAACTGTCATTTACCGTCACGCACGTTTAAAAACATCGGTATTTCTCACTAATGTATTTATAGCAATTGAATTTCAATACAGAATATGCCCAAAACAGAAACGAAACTACTTGATTCGGCTTGTTAAAAAATCCACACGCACGTTTTTCACTCTCAATTGCAATATGTATTAACAAATGACAAACTGCGTATGAATTTTTTTCCCCAGTCAGTCGGTTGCTGTTGCTATCTTGGCCTCAGTTATTTACACAGGAAGCATGTTGACAATGTTATCTAATCTACCTGCAATATACCCAGCAAAATATGAGTATGTATATCCAATTTAACCAGCTTGACACAGATTTAATCCCATTCATTCAGCAATTCAGTTATTGTTATTATTATATCACCGTGAGTCAACTGGGGCTATATGAAATGATTTTTTTTACTAAAGCCTCTGCCATGCCAAGCTCAACCCTTTTATCTTGTAGCTTTTTATTAACTCATTCGTATTTTATGACTTGACTATACCCATACCTGTCGAAGGTAAGTAATACCGGTAATCGCATCATGTTCCATTCACGTCAAATGATGAATAAGTAAAAACAAAACTTGGAGGATTGACTGCTGCTGCTGATTCTTATCAACAGGAAAGGTGAATCCTTCGATAAACTCGGGAAGGTGTCAATACACCAAATTTCATAAAACAAAAAACTTATCACCAGCGCCCCGTAGCCCATATCATCTTTCTTTCAACAAAGCTCTACCTATACTATAGATACAATGCATAAGTACTAGTTAGATTCATGAAGTATAAAAATCAACACCAACCGCTGTGATATAAAAAAAATGTCTGTCTCCAGTTGGTTTAACTTTGTTTAGAGTGGTCATCATCAGTTCGTCTAGCTGTCAGCATTATGAATTTATGTAATTGGATCCGAAGCTGATGATTGATAAACAATTCCCACGAATAATTCAGCTGAAGAAAAGTATTAATTTTGATAGATAAGTAGCTTATTTGACTGCGTTAAACAAACAGACTTAAAATATACGTTTTTAATAGTTGGATTTCATTTTCATGCATGTCAGACCCCCAAAATGACAAATAATAACTTCCTTATCATCAAGGTTAGCATTGAAAATGAGTATATTTATTCATATTACAAATCCCGCTTCATCTACAGAAAGCAGGTAAAAATATTCGTGTCAGCTTGAATCTCCATTTTCCTCTCCTGTAAACATTTTTTTCCCTTCACATCTTTCCATCTCCTCGTAATACCGGATAAGGTATGAAGTTTCACTTGTCATGTTATTCTATTTTTATCTTCCACACTTTTTTCTATCACTTCATCTATCCATCCATTTACATCCCTCCTGAGCTGCCTCAACCCAAAACACGCCAGCCAAGTCAAACCCTTTTTTTCTCCTCTCGCCACCACACATATATACGAGTACATAAATGCATTCCAACTAACCAGCTCATTCTCATTTGACTTTCTTGAAAGGAGTGAAAAAAGGCTAAGTAAATATAAACAAAAAAATATGAGGGATGAATAATAGTAATGTAACCGAAGAAATGAAATAAAGAGCCTTTTTATTTACAAGGCACCGGACCGTAATAATTTCTCCGCCTTATGATCTTCACGTTGTAAAAGCAGCCCTTATGTCAATAAAAAGGCATAAAGGAAAAAAATGTAAAACTTCTTCCCGTTGACTCAGCCGAGTCAAAGCGAAAGGTATTAATTTTATTTTCATGTAGATGCGACGGACGGACGGGGAAAAGCTGTTAAAAAGCTTTGAACGGGGAAGAGGAACATTTTAGAGCTTTTATGTTTCCATATTAAAACCAAATACACAGACATTTAAATATGAATAGAGCGAGAACAGCATTTGTTGGAAAATGTAAAAAGTGTGTCCGTACATGAAAGTAATTTTTCAAAGATGATGATGATGAGCTTCTCTTAACGTGTTTGAGTTGAGGTGTGTACTTTTCAGAGCTCACCCCTTTTTCTCGAGCCTCACACTCTCACCATCATCACCACCACAGCTTAACATTACGTAATGGTAATGGTCCTGGGAAGCCGGTATCCAGGTAAAATAGGTAAACGTTAGCCTTAGTTGAAGCTGAGAAGAGGAGGTTTTACTTGGAAAGATCTCAGGTGCTGATGGCTGGCATTTGAATTGGAAGCTCCGGTTGAGTTTTCTTTTCTTGTTTTTTTTTTTAGAAAACGTGCCTATTACCTATCCTCTTTAACACTGATGGTGCTGGCATGGCACTGCCAGTGCCGCAATTCTATTTCGGAAATCCCGAAAGCTCAAGCCCATGCATAAATAACGCAGAGTTTAACCTTTCCTCGAAAAGTGATCAGTCAGATCATCATCATTATTTAAAAGCTTGTTTTGAAAATGTGAAGGCCTGAAAATAATGTACAAGTAAATAATTTGTGTTGGAGCCTCAGCCTCGAAGGTGTCTGGCTTCTTGGCTACCCATCGGGATAACATAAACAGGGGCAAGGCAGGATGCTTTCCTTCTTCTTCTTATTCTAAACTACTTAAGTCTTTGTCTTAAACTAACTACTTTTATTGTACACCTGAGTAATTAGATTCATAAACGATTTCAATGTTCTTTTATTTTATGAGGAATGAGTTGGGATGGTGGAAGGAAGGGAGGGAGGGAAAATGAAATATATTTTCTTATCTTAAAGTAAGCTCACTCCTGCTCCTCCACTTTATTCAAGATCTCACCTCGATTATTGACGACGGCATAGGGCGATTCATCATGGTAAAATTGGTAGGGGCTGTTGCCATTCTGGCCAGCTTGTTGTTGGGACTGGGAAGAAGGTTGAGCCTTCACCGGGGCGGATGATGATGAGGAGGACGGACCTTCACTATAACGGAAATAGTAGGAATCCCCGATGTTGATCAGTGCTCCTGGAAAGAGAAGAAGAAAAAAAAACGATTAAAAAATATAAAGATCAGCACATCATTATCATTATCAAAATTAGATTGGACTTAAAAAATGGGAGTTGAATTGGAATCAGGAGAGATTCGGATCTTAAAGTGTTTAGCTTAACAAGTTTGAGTCGGGTTAATAAATTGGTTGATGAAGTCGATTGCAACATTCGCTTTGCTTACATTACTCCCACTTGTTTCTCTTCATGAAATGGTTAAGTTAAATGAAAGGGGCAACAATATAAATCTTTTCACAATGAGATCAGGTTAAAGTATTTACACTGAATTTATGAGGCATTTGTTGTTTGATATGAGTCATTCATCTATAGTGTATAGAGGCAAAGCGCATAGGATACACCAGGGGAAAGGATGGCCGCTGTGAGGTGTTCTCTTTTATGACTTGTTTTCCTGTAATCTAGTCACGATCTTTCATTTATTTGCATCCTCCTGTGTTAAATTGGCCCTTAAAAGTTTTATTGGATGGATGTTGCTTCGATTACATAATATTGTAATAGTAATAATGAGCAATCGTTTAAAATAGTAGTTGAATTTTATTTCTCTGTTTGCTCAACAGAAAAAAGATCAAATGGGTTGGTCGGTTGATGCAAAGTAAATAAGCTAAGGAAGGACACGGACAACGGGACCATCCATGAGCTACAGTATTGTGCAATCCAAGAGAATCACAATCACAAGTTTACTGCCATTTTTTGCTAACCTGAAAGCTTGCAGATATTTTTTCAACTGCGTC
>JAQGAI010002610.1:0-12010 GCA_034696905.1 Lepidocyrtus violaceus
AAGAGTTGCGGGAAGTCACGGAGGCGCTCCCGGAAGAGGTCGTCCTGCGGCAAGAAGAAGCGAAGGAAGAAGTCGTCTTGCGGCAAGAAGAAGCGAAGGAAGAAGTCGTCCTGCGGCAAGAAGAAGCGAAGGAAGCGTTCCTCCTGTGGCAAGAAAAAGCGAAGGTCCCGCAAGCGTTCCTCCTGTGGCAAGAAGCGAAGGAAGAAGTCGTCCTGTGGCAAGAAGCGAAGGAAGAAGTCGTCCTGTGGCAAGAAGAAGCGGAGGAAGAAGTCGTCCTGTGGCAAGAAGAAGCGGAGGAAGAAGTCCTGTGGCAAGAAGAAGCGAAGGAAGAAGAAGGGCTCCTGTGGCAAGAAGAAGAAGAAGAAGCCCTCATGCAAGCCCAAGAAGCCCTCCTGCAAACGACCCAAGCGCAAGTCCTCCCCATGCAAAAAGCCCAAAAAGCCGAAATGTGGATGCCCTGGAGACCAGCCTCAAGGACAGCCTCCCGCCAACGCTCCGGACACTACTGATCGAAGGGTCACTCGCTCCATGACTCGCAAGATGAACGAGGTCAAAAAGTAACTCACGCAAAGATGCTCTCAACCTAAACAAAAAATAACTGTTATTCCTGTCAGCTCGTAATAATCCCAATAGTAATGTATCTCATGCAATTATATAATTATCATTATCATACTCGCTCATTGTTTTCGGATGAAGTCGCATTTTTTTGAATGGAAAAATAAACTGCAAAAGAACTGGTTTGATGCCAAAGATAACCCACTTGTTCACTTCTCACTAATTATTTTTACCTTAGTCTAACTCTAACCTAGATTTAATTGAAAAACCACCACTACTCTAACTTAAAACTTTAACTTATAATTAAGATCACCACATTTAAATAGCACACAAGTTCCCATTTATTTTTATTCCTAAGTTTAGATAAGACTACAAAATTACTAAAATTAGAATAATGTTGCTAAATGGGCGGCACTCCTCCAAATCCATACCAAGCAAAGCATGACACCACCACCACCACCTTTCCATTTCATTCCACCGGAAGCAGCAGCATCATCCTTATCACTATTAAAGTTCCCCTTCCGTGACTTCGCCGAATAAGGCCCATCCTTCCCTTCCTCATCAGCAGCATCCCGAGCATACAGCCCATTATCCTTCATAAACACGAGACCTTTCTTGACCAGCCTGACCTCACGCTGTCCAATGTCATGTAGGACTGGGACCATCTTGTTCAAGTGTCTCCCTCCACTCATCATCATCACATCACTCCCATTTTTCCTTACCGAGAGGGAGGGCAAGTCCAGAAATAATTGAAACTGTTCGTTCGTAATCTGGATGGGAGTGTCGAAGACGATTGTGTGGGCTGCTCTGTCGCATCTGGGAATGGGGCTGGAGCCTTCGTAGTGAAAGTAGCTGGAGTTGTGAGGGAACAGCCAGGCTATCTGCAGAGGCCCCAATTAATTATTTTCCTCCAATTAAATATTTAATTATCTTTTTTATTGTAACACTCCATAAACTGATGATGGTCGAACCTGGAAAGGATCTTCAATCGGGACGAAGGCATAAAGCGTCGTCGCTTTGTAGTAAGCGTAGACCCCACAGGCCTTCTCATATTGACCCTTCACAAGGTCACATCATCAATTACCAATTTACTCAAATCCACTAAAAGCTTAATTAATTTTTTTTATTAATCATTTATCAACCTCCGTTGTAGTCAGCCTATGCATCAGTTCCAGAAGCTCCTTCCGCTCTTTATAAACCGCATCCGGACTTTGGAACAGGATCCCTCCATCGATATTGCTCTCCCCCGGGAAGCCTACTTTATTCTTGGCTAAAGTCTCCCGAAAGTTCTCCAGTGCAATGGACAGTTTGATCTTGTCACTCCTCAGTTTCTTCACTTGCCTCCTAACTTTGTCCAGCTTGGCGGAGGAGGAGTTGACCTTCGAAGTGGCCATATTTAGCTCCCTATTCAACTGCTCAGTTTGCTCGGAGTGGGTTTTGATTTCCGGATTCGTTTTATGGATGAGCTCCTCCAGTTCCTTGATTTTCTTCCGGTAGTTTTGGATATCGGAATATGTTTGATTTTTGTGACCCTCCATCTTGGAGTGCCCCTCCAACTCCTTGATTTTCTTGGAGTAGTCCTTAACATCGGAACCGGCTTTGTTCACTTTCCCCTCCATCTCCTTCCTCTTCACTCCGGCCTCCATTACCAGTTTCTCCAGCTCCTTCTGCTTCTCCTTTGACGTTTCCAGCTCTTTTTCCAAAGCCTGGACTTCCAGCTCCTCAGCCGTCTTATTCTTATTGGCTTCCACTTTCTGAGCGACGCTTGTGAGATAAGCATTCGTGAAGTTTTTCATGGCACGGAAAATTTTCTCCAGCTTCCATAGTTGGTCCCCAAGACTGATCCCATCTTTCGTCCTGATCGTCATCTCGACATAAGTTTTGAAATAACGCATCTCAGCGGCTTCACAAAGGGCCTTCAACTCCTGTCGCTTCTCAGCGGTATCCGTATTCCCGGAAGCTTCATCGGTGATTTCCGTCCTCAATTCTTCCAGGGCGTTTTCAATCGGTTTGAAAACCGGATTTGTTGGAACTTCACTTTCCGGAAGTACCTAAATCAAGAAAAAAAGGTCATCAGCATCACCTCAGGGAAAATAGGCTATTCCAGAACTACTTAATTCCTTTGTTAATTACCCACCTCCACCATTACATGTATCCGGGTCACATCCGTCCCATTTCCGCTCTCAAACTCCATCGCAATCTCCATCTGGAAGGACTTCCCATCAAGCTGATGTAACGACTGGGACGAAGTGACATTGGCACTTCCGGAGGAGAAGAATATAAAAGCCCTCCTAAAGTGCCTTAAGTGATGGACACCGCCACCAGCACCGGAAATGAATGTTATCTGGTTGGTGCAAGCGGCCTCCGGAAATATGTTGACTGTAAAATGGGGAGAGAGGGGAAAACTCATAAAAATAAAATGTCGCAGCAGATTTTTATAAACGATCTCTGGTCAGTCGATTAAGTACTGATGGAGGGAAGGAGGGGAAGCAATTTACCGACTTCCATTTCCAAATCATCATCTTTATAGATTGTGGACAGGAACAGGCACTCCTCAGCAGGGAGTCCGGCATGGACTATGATTGGGTTGAGGAGGGTGGAATTCCAATCCTGGATGGCCTTTGATCGGATGATATTGATCGGGGAAGGGTGAGGATTCTTATCGGGGTCACAATCTGGGAAGTCCAGCTTCCACTTATTCCAATCTAAAAATAGTATTCAAATTACCCCTCAGCATAGATGGCATATGACATGAGCTTCACTCTCAACAGTCAAACGATTCTGTATTTTTCATCTTATCAAAGAAATAATCACCATCGAATGTAGGTCGGAGAAGGATATCTTTCGGAAACACTTTACGTCTGGCAGCCTCCACCTTTTTCCGTGAATGGACAGGGCTTATCAACAGTCCATGCAACAGCAAAATCAATAGACAAGAAAATAGCGTAGCCTGAGCCTGACCCTTGAACATCGACATTTTGACGGGGCGACTTGAACAATGCAATATTTCATTTCATTTGACCTGCCTGTTCTTCTTGCCTTCAATTAAATTCATCATAAATTGGCTCATTAAATTTTTTTTAAAAATAATTTAATTTTTTATAGCTCGCTAAATCTGTTTATATCCTGTTGCTAATTAAACTAGGTATATTTTTGAAGTCTCGTTAGATGTAGGAAGGAAGATAGATGAAAGGAGCAAGCTGAGAGACAAAGACACATGGCTAATGACAAGGCATCTTTCGCCATCTGGGAAACATGTGGCCAACTCCGCTTATTCCGATGTTGATTACGCTGCTGCGCTGCTGCAGCTTTTCTTCTTCTTTTGGTAAATGCACCTGACTGGACTATACTTTTTTAGATGGATGATGTGATGTGCACACAATATTTACATTTTTAACATGTTCCTCCAACTAAATGGAGATGAGATGAAGAACATCTGAGATTCCCTGAGAGCTCTAAAAACAGGACTCTCAGCTGAGAGCCGTTTTGTTTTGAATATAAATAATTTGAAAGTGGATTAGTTAAGTTGACTGGGGTTGTAGTAGTGGATATTTATATTATAGTTTACAATAAAGTTTAAGTTAAAATGGCATCCGTTTTGGGGATTAATTTGTGTAGAAAGTCTGGCGCGTTGGCGGCCGGGGCCGTGAGGAAGTCCGCCGGGGTTTTGGGTGCCGCACCGCAGTGTTTACAGAAAGAGTAAGTTTATTTTAATAGAGGGATACGGGATACTATTAAGTTCAAGTTTTAAAGTTAATTGGGTTTATCATTAAATGTTTGCTCTTCGTCTTCCAGTCAAAAGCGAGGGGCAGCAAGATGGTACCCAGATCACGAGTGGATGAAGCAGTTCGACGGGCCCATCATGTGGCACCCAGCCCACGAGAAGTGGAAGGACGCCTTCCTCATGTTGGAGAATCCGCCAGAGATCGAGAAGCAGGTGAAGAACATGATCCTGAACTTTGGCCCCCAACATCCCGCCGCTCACGGAGTGCTCCGGCTAGTTTTGGAGTTGGAGGGTGAAACTGTGGTGAGGGCGGATCCCCACATTGGGCTCCTTCACCGGGGCACCGAAAAACTCATCGAATATAAGACGTACACCCAAGCCCTCCCATATTTTGACCGGCTGGACTATGTCTCCATGATGTGTAATGAGCAGTGCTATTCATTGGCCGTTGAGAAGCTGATGAATATCGATATTCCTATTAGGGCGAAATATATCCGAGGTATTAATTAGCTAACAGTACAGTTAAATCATAATTAGGATTATTAAGTTTTTGAAGTGGGCCAATAAGATTAAACGTTTTTTTAACTTCCAATCTGTTAAGTTTTATTTGCGGAGATCACCCGGATTCTCAACCATATTATGGCCGTTGGAACACACGCCCTGGATATCGGAGCGCTCACTCCATTTTTCTGGCTTTTCGAAGAGCGAGAGAAGATGATGGAGTTTTATGAGAGGGTATCGGGTGCTCGAATGCACGCTGCTTATGTTCGACCTGGCGGAGTCAATCAGGTTCGATTAAATTAAAACTTCTTAGTTTATTATGCGCTGTTAAATATACGTATTACTATATCTGTAATTAAAGTGCTTATTTTTAATTGAGTTTCGTTTATCTGAACTTTTAGGATTTGCCACTTGGACTGATGGACGATATCTACGAGTTTTCCGCCAAGTTCAGCGAACGACTCGATGAGGTGGAGGATCTGCTAACAACCAACCGGATATGGAAGCAGAGAACAATTGACATTGGGATCGTTACATCAGAAGAAGCGCTAAACTTTGGAATGAGGTAAGGTTACCAAAAATATTTATGGACTAAACACGGAATTGAGAAAAATTAAGCTTCAACGTAATTAAAATTAAGCGTGATAACTAATTAAAATTGAAATGTTTAAAGTGGAGTTATGCTTCGAAATTCCGGTATAAAATGGGATCTTAGAAAAACGCAGCCATACGATGCATACGATAAAGTAGAATTTGATGTCCCTATTGGAACCAAAGGCGACTGCTACGATAGGTAATAAGGATATGACAAAATTATAAGAATGGTTAAATAAAAAAGTCATTCCGCTTCCGGTCTCTGATATCATTACTAATCTATTTATTCTTTGTACGCAGATATTTAATTCGTATTGAAGAAATGAGACAGTCCCTTAGAATTATCGATCAGTGTTTGAATCAGATGCCTCCAGGCGAGATAAAAACGGACGATGCAAAACTGACACCTCCCTCAAGAGCTGAAATGAAGGTACTTAACTAGATTCGATCTAATAATCATTATCATATGAGAATAAAGACGGTATGGCTGTGGCCGCGAACTGTCCATAATTTACTTTTAAACTTCATTGTCATATGAGTACGAATACCAGAATTATGAAATCTTAACTTAACTATTATTTATGTTAATTTATGTAGACGTCTATGGAAGCCATAATCCACCACTTCAAACTATTTTCACAAGGGTACACCGTCCCTCCTGGTGTCACTTATACAGCCATTGAAGCTCCTAAAGGTAACATTTAGATTTCTAACTAATTCTAATTGTAATTTAATCATTGTAAATGTAATATATCCTATCATACAAAACTTTTGTATTTTTAATCTTATCTAGGCGAGTTCGGAGTGTACCTAGTCTCTGACGGTTCATCAAAGCCCTACAGATGTAAAATTAAGGCTCCTGGCTTCGCCCATCTCGCTTGCCTTGAGAAAATCGGCAAGAAACATATGTTAGCAGATATCGTAGCAATTATCGGAACTTTAGACGTTGTGTTTGGCGAAATCGATCGTTAAAACTAGATACCTATGTACGTTCGTGAGCAACGGTCATTCGTAGCTAAATCAAATGCATGTACTGTATAGAAGCGTTGTGTAATAAATAAAATACGATATAACTAATATAATTGATCGAAAATGTAAAAGAATCAAATGCCATAATTATTGGAGTCTTTTGCATAGACACGCACTTTTATTTCTTTTTATCAGTTATCGCGTGAAGTTAAGTACATAAATGGAACTGACAATTGTATCATTTTATCTAGAATAGTAATTTTTAATTTAAAAGCAATTAGCTGATACGTAGAAGTAGACCACTGCCGTTTTGAAACCCACACTTGTCTATACTACTGGTACATATTATTTGAAAAAATTAAAACTTAAACAAAAATGTCAATCCAGACAACAAATTGTTTAACTTGTAAATTGATCCTTTGAAAATCTAAGTAAAATACTTGAAAACGTTAAAAAGTAAACATTCTTACGTGCTAAGCTATATAATACTAAACATTAGTTAATATACCTACTACTCCAGATTTTTAAACTAAAATTATGATTAGGCAACAACAATTTAGAAAGCAGAACAACCAGTTTTAGTCTTTCTTGGGATCTTTTGGCCATGGCGGCGGAGCTGGAACATGCATCCCGTAGTCAATTTTCTGCTGTAGGTAATCAAATGATCGCTGAAGTCGAAGCTCCGTTTCCTTCGTTAACTGTAGTTTGCTTTTTAAACGTCGGTGTTCTGCTTCGTAGTACTCCTTCATTCAAAAAAAAACAAGCAAGATAGAAGTGAACTTGATGAAACCTTGCACAAATAATTTGCTCGTTACATTATGCTTATTTACGTTATTATCTTGAACGAACCTTTGCATTCTCCAGAGACTTCTTCTGCTTCTCCACTTCGACCGCCTTCTCGTCGATTTCGACATACATGGCTTCACTGCGGACACCCCGAGTGTCTAGTGCTTCTTGGAGGAAACGCTTCCGTTGCTCCAACTCCATCATTTTGCTCCCATTCATTATCGCCTTGAGTTCCGGATCCCCTTCCTGCAACCGTTTTTCTGTTGGAAACGGAAGTATAATTTGACTATGGATATTGGATAAAATTACAAAAATCTAGCTGCTACACTACTTCCACTTACTGTAGTCCTCAAGCTTGCTGATGTAATCCCGCATCTCCTTCCTTTTCTTCGCCAGCGTCCCATCAGGATCATCCGCCTTCTCAATCTTTTCCTTACGCTTCTCCGTCTTCATTTTCATTTCTTGATGATCCCTCTGCAGCTTTTCTCGAAGCTTCTTGGCCTCCTGGACCTTCCATTTGACCTCCGCGATCTGAGCGAATACAGCCTCCTGTCGCTTTTCCTTCTGTTCCACGGACGCTTTCAAGTAAAACAGCTTCTCTGATAGGGACTGGACATTTTCCTGCATAAGCCGCGTTTTCTCCTTTCGGAAAGCTAATTCCTCTTTCACTGATTACAAAATAAAAAAGAAATAAATGATACTTTTTGAATGTTAAATTGCCAAATCACTCTCATGGATTGCATAACCCTCCTTACAATCATCCCGTATCCTTTCCTTCTCAGCAAGCTCAGACAATGATTCTTTCAACTTCGCCTCCAGCGTAGCATGCCCATCCGTCAGCGTCTTAAGAGAAGCTGTGTTTTGAGAAGCGCAAGCCGCTTCTTCATCATCTTCCTTTCCAGTTGCATCAGCAGCTCCAGCTCCTTCATCATCATCACCAAGTTCCTTCCTCTCTTTGACCGCCACCACTTCATCCTCATCATTCACTGCAATAGCCGAACCCTCATTAACCTCGTCAACCTCCAATGGAACCACTACAGCGGATGGAACTGCTGGTGGTTCCGTTACTTCTGGAGCAGGCGCCTCTGAGTTCTCCATACTTCCTTCTTGGTCAAAACCTAAAAAAAAAACAGACAAAACATTTTTACTTTTCATCTTCTGTCAACTTCACCAAACATTTTTACTATCGATATCCTTAAGAGTCTTCACGATCATTAACTTTAAATTAAACTAACTGACCTTCCCTGACTCTTCTTCCAATCGATCACTCGTCACAAACGCGAAATCCCACTGAAAATTCCTCCACTTTTAGACTAACCCAACAATCAGTCGCAACGCAATCAACTCCAAACTAGTCCAACCAATTTAAAAAAAATACATTTATTCACAAAAATGCATTTACTAATTGCAGTTTACCTAAAAGCGTTAAAAATTAAACGCTCCAACCGAAAAAAAAACTTTATAAATTGGCGTTGCTTCCCTGGCCAGTTCCGTTCCGTTCCGTGTGTGCTCATCGACTGACTGAACTCAAGTTTCAACTTTCGAACAACCAACTCATTCCACAGTTTTGAAACTGATGAACGCTCCATTTTGATTATTCCCGGGCCCCAAAATTTTCAAATTTTCTTGAAATCTTTTTGAATGGGAAGAGAGTGGAGAAAATCAAGTCGTCTCACCTTGCCCCATATTCTTTAGCTTTTCTCACAGCGCACTTTTGCTTATTGTTTAGCTGCTGCTATGCTAGCCCAATTTCGAATATTCCCGGGCAGCCAGAAACTTTGAAATTTTTCTGAACCGGAGAAAATCAGATTGTATCACAATGCCCCATAGTACACCGTTTCTCATGGCTTTGTTGCTTTTCCGCTGATCATGATCGTACCTGAGCTGAGGAGTTCACGGTCACCCTCACCCTTTCCATGTGTCATGCAAATTACCCAAAGGTCGGCGAGCAGAAAGGTTCTTTTTTTTACTGATGAATCGGAATTTGGAATTGGTGTCACCCATTTCAGACCGTGCACAGATGATACTGACAATGACTCATTTGCATAATATGACGCTGACGCATAATATGGAAGCGTTTTATCTACTTTTTTACTCCTTTCTAAATGATTGATAAGTCATGTCATGTCAGAACAGAGACCCCACACCCACTTTAAAAAAAAACATGACATTCTTCTTCAAATGTTTGCCGAGAAGTTGATCTGATTATTTTTCTCAGAATGTTTCCTCCTGCTACGCTTCACTCCAAACACACTCCCACTCCCAAGGCATTTATGTGCAAGTGCAAAATATAGATTTGGCACATCCAAAAAAATCTCATATAAATAACCACCTCGTAACGGATTCCAAACTAGTTCACTCTTAATTTTGCTCGTTTACGTGTAGTCACTCATAAATAAGTGGAGTTGATTATCGCGGTGCTCAAAATGCATTTCCAGAAAATGTTCAACACTTCTAAGAAACCGGAAGTGATCCTCTGTCTGGTTATTATCATCTTCCATGTGATCTCTGTAGACTCAACTGTGGAAGGTAAGTACAGAAAGCATTGTTTGCTGGAAACCATTTTTTTTATTGCGTTGAGTTTTTTTTATAATAATTTATATGCTTATGTGCTTATCGACATGGACAGTTAACGCCGCAGGGAATGGATGCCAGCTCGGGGTGATTTATCAGCCAACGGCTTGCACGAGATGCGTTTGCGGATTGTTTAATCTCATGCTGTGCAGGCAAATGTGCGGTCCCCAGGATGAGCCTTCGTCGGTACCTTCGACTTCCAGACCTGGTAAAAATCCATGTTAGATAATATCGATTGTTGAATGATTGATTACATAACAACTGTTTAATTGCTGCTATATTTTTACTCTCCAGCATCGGGATCCAGACCGATTGGAACGATATACCCAATACTCCTCCCAGCAATTAATCGTTTTCCTCGGCCCGGCCGTTAGAATATTGTTGTTACTGAATTGTGACTGTAATTATGTAATTAAGTAAATAATAATAGACTTGTTACTGTCAATCATGCAGATAAGCATGTTTATGTTGAGCTTCAAAAATAACCCGAATGAATGTTTTATTTTTATTACTATTTTATTCTGAATAAACTCTCTAACGATTTGAATAATTAAATTGGAATGATCACAGCTTAAAAAATGTTATATGCTTGTAAGTAGGTAAATGGATTGATTAAATGTCAAAAGGGCATGTCAAGTTGATTTAGATCGGTCCCTGGTAATTAAATCCCGCGGCGAGTCCCCTAGCCCCGGTATTAGTAACTTGGAACAGATTTCCGGCGGTGGGCTGACTGGCCTTATCCTCCGGGGTCAGGAAGTGCTCTGCAGAGGTCGCATACAAAATGTCCAAATTGGGGCCGCCGAATGCCACGCTCGTGATGTTCGTCGTGGGGAAGTCCAGTTGGCCAATCTTCTTCCCTACTTTGGGATCCACATGGATAACCTACAACCAAAACAACAACATATCAAAACCAAATCATTCCAGGTACATCATTTTATATGCATTGTGCTTATCTTGAAGAAGATAAGCCAAAAAAAACAAACATGGAAAGCCACTTTACCTTTTTCCCAGCGAAGACAGCAACCCAGAGATTTCCATTCGCGTCGATTGTCATACCGTCCGGAATGCCCTCCACACCATTGGCTTTGAAGTCAAATGCTGTGCGTCTGTTACCTGGAAAAAAACGTTTTTGATAAGAAGATATATAATGATAAGTTAATGCGCAGATGTCATGTTACATAATATACTTGATAATTATGAGTCGCTTCGCTTGGTAAACAACTAACTTAATTTCCCTCCAGCGAAGTCGAAATCGAAGACGTCCACCTTGTATGAGAAGGAGTCAATGTAGTAGAAGATGCTGTTATCACTGGTCCACGCGAGGCCGTTGGCGATGTCGATGGAGTCAAAATGCTTGACCACTTTCCCATTCAGGTCGAAGGAGTACAAGGTGCCCTTCTTGGCGTCCAGCTTCCCGGGTGCGGGCTCATATCCCATGGTCCCTGTGACGTAATCATAAATCAATAATCTTTTTTTTATCACATAACTATGCATTAGCGATATATTTTGCTTCATTTTGAGTCATTACCTGCCCAAAGTCGTCCAGCGGCATCGCATTTCCTGTTAATAAGAGAAATTATTTAAAATGATTTAAAATGAATTAAATACATTGGAAAAAATACTATTAAAAACTAATAAACCAACCCGTCATTGATTCTGTTAGTGGGACAATGGTCATCAACCGTGTAGAGCTTTTTGAGGCTGGTGGGCTTGGAGGAAACCCCATCCCACTCCATGATCTGGACATCCCTTTCCACAGTGATTAAATACTTGTTGGGGTGGCCTTCCACCGGGGCGACGAGGGAGACTGGTCCCGCATCTACGCAAAACAATGAAGATACGAATTTAAAAAAATAAATAGTTGATCTTTCCTTGCCAATCCAATTCCAAATCTTCAAACTTTTTACGGGGCACTCTGAGACCTACCAATGGTGACCTTCGCATTCTCCCCAGTTTTGGGGACATACCGGTGGACGGCCTTCCCGAAGATGTCCACGTATAGGATCTCCTGCTTGTCCGCATTCCAATGCGGCCCTTCCCCAAGATAGGTCCGCTGGGATCCCTTCACAACGTCGATTTTGTAGCCGGACATGATGAATGCACTTTTTTTGTATTTAATTTCAATTAGTTACTTAACAGATCAAACTTATCCCAAAGCTATTGACACGGCAGACGCTTCTAATATCAACAAGCAAATAAGGAAGAGTGGCCCAGAGTCACTTGGGTTTTATACACCTGGAAACTGGGAAAGAATCAAGTGGATGTTGATTCCTGGAAGTCAAGTGAAGGTCATGGGTATAAATGAAG
>JAQGAI010002611.1:0-12009 GCA_034696905.1 Lepidocyrtus violaceus
ATCATTATCATTCCTCTCGTCGTACTTGTCATGCATTACCTCGACCGACCCTACCTACCTAACCTACCTACCACTACCAACGCAACGCCAACCAACGCCACTCGCCACTCACCGACGACCGACCCTCCTTCTTCTTCCTACTAAACCTGCTTGCGATATTCTGCTCCGCTTCGGTGAGTGAACTCTCTGTGGGACTGTGGGACTATGACTGATCCACTGATTTATATGCGTAGGTACGGCATGCATCCCAAATTGGGGCACTCTGAGACAAAACTCCATGCAGCGAAAGTTCAAATCAGTGGACTGACGGAGTGAGCAGTGGTGTAGTAGGGATATACCTACCCATATAGTTATAGCATAATACATGACCGTACCACCGCACCATCACCATCGCCTTCACTTCCATTCCCTTCGCTCCTGCTTGCTTCCCAAGTTCCCAGCATCCCAGCTCATCTTCTTTACCTTCACTTTACTTTGCAGTCTGCCGTCGTGCTTGCAACTTCGGTGGTATGGTGATATAGCTGGTTTTTTACAAGACACCCGGCATTATATTCACTTGTCAATCTAGAATCATCTCTTACTCCAGTTTTTAATTTTTTAAACTGGGCTAGTTAACTATCCAGTTTTTAAAAATGTCACGTTACTATCAACGACCTGAGAATGCCCTTAAAAAGGCAACCGGTAAGTCAATTTTTTTAATTGAGAAAAGGGTTATTTAGTGTGTAGTTAAGAAGGGGGTGTAGGGGAGTTTTAGTGCTAGGTTTAATTGGAGAAGGTGGTGATAGGGGAGGACGGGTTAAGTGGTTGTAATTTGTGATTTTAGGGGTAGTGTTGGGTGGAGGGGATGTGGAGGAGGGGGAGGCCGAAATTAAGTGTTTTGGTGACAACATATGGCCAATTTTTGAAGGGATTGAAAGGGGCCGCCGAGGCCAGGAAAACCAAGTGCTGTGGGGGATGGGGGAGGAGAAGGGTTTTAGAAGTCGTAATAGTTAACGTAGTTTAGTTACATGGGAAGTGAAGCATAATGAGTGTTTATTGGAGAGGATACTTTAATTGTGAGACTGAAAATTAATTTTACCGTTGGATGGTTTAGAATGTATTTTATTTCGAATGGCGTGGGGGTCAATACATTTTTTGATTGGCAAGTGCTGTAGGGTGAGTGTTCCAGGGCCAGGGTGGATTAATTAAATTGATAATTAGATGTTCATGTGCAGGGCGTGGTTACTTAAGTGGAAAACATTAATAATGTTATTAGGAAACTGTGATGTTTGATTCGAAAATGTGGTTTTAATTTGTAAATTAAATTTGGTTATTTTATTATTTAGAATTCATTGAGGTGGGGAAGCCTTCACGGGCTTTGGACACCCTCTATGATGTCATCAAGGGAAAGAAACATCGGTCTTTCAGCGAGAAGGTAAGAGTAGTTAAATACTATTGTTGGGGTGAATTGTTTGAATCAATGATCTGTGGAGAAACGTTTAATTACTAGTTGCTTTTGAATTAAATTTTAATGATGGTTTTTTGTATGTTTCTAGGTTATTGAGCCTATCATGCTCAAGTATTTGGAGCTGTGTGTGGAGCTGAAGAAACCCCACACTGCCAAGGAGGGCCTCTATCAGTACAGGCTGATGTGCCAATCGGTAATAATTGAAATAAAAGTTGCATGTTTATTTATATCATCTTGACATCTAGGTAATTTGCATTCCATTGTGTTCAATTTAAATATTTTAATTAAATGTTCTAAATTTTAATAGGTTAATGTCGGCCTCCTGGAAAAAGTTATTCGGAATTACATTCGGATGGCAGAAGACAAAACGGAAGCAGCCAAAGCCGCAATCGAAAAGAAAGCTGCGGATGCGGCCACAGATTCTGATGCTCCTACTGATGCTACTGTTGCCATTGTGGAAGTGGATGACTTGGATAATTTATCAATGGCTGATATGACACTCTTGAAGTACGTGTATTAACTAGTGATCATTATATAGTACCTTATTTAAATTGTCAGGGTTGAAGATGTACTTAATCATTAAATAATCGTTTACTCTTTCAGTGTCATTACTGAAGAACAGGCTCAGGAACGAAGTGGTCGGGCTGCTTTGATTCCATGGGTAAAGTTCCTGTGGGAATCTTACACCCAATGCTTGGATTTGTTGAGGAATAATCCCCGCCTGGAAAACTTGTATCATGACATCGCCCAAATGGTACGACATTTTTTAAGGCTTAAAATAAAAACTACGGCTATATCATCATTGGAATTTCAATCATAATTAAATTATGGTTCTTGTATTTCAGGCATTCAAGTTCTGTCTCGCGTACAGCCGTAAGACTGAATTCAGGAAGCTGTGTGAGCGCCTGCGAAAGCACTTCGATGACATCATCAACCGTCAAGGCTCACAAATGAACAGCATTGATTTCTCCTCCCCGGAGACCCAGCAACTGAACATGGAAACCCGGTTGTCACAGTTGGATTCTGCCATCACGTTGGAGCTTTGGCAAGAGGCCTACAAAGCCATTGAAGATATTCATTTGTTGATGAACCAATCCAAGAAATCTCAAACAAGGATGATGGCCTACTACTATCAGAAGCTTTCGTTGGTGTTTTGGAAGGCAGGAAACCATTTGTTCCATGCTGCCACCCTTATGAAGTACTACTTACTGTGCAAAGACATGAAGAAGAATGTGTCAGCGGAGGAGTTACAAAAGTACGCAAAACTAAATTATTATTTCGTATATCAAAACCTAGTCTGTTTCATAGTAAAAATCAGTATGTAATTTCCGATCTTATTATTATTCCAGGAACGCTTCTCAAGTTGTGTTGTCTACCTTGGCTATTCCATTCCCTGTGCTACATCCAGAATTCGAACGTTTCGTCGAAACTGACAAGGGAATGCTGGAGAAATCTCAAAAGCTGGCTACATTGCTGTTCTTGCCTCAACCTCCTACGAGGATGTCTATGATGAGGGATATTAGTCGGCATGGCATTTTGAGCAACGCCATCAAGCCTTTGCAAGATCTGCATGACATTCTTGAAAGCGAATTTTGTCCATTGAGCCTTTGCGAAAGTGTCAATCAGCTTCTGGACACCGCGGCTTCCAGTGAATTTCAGACTGATTACATGGAGCAATACATTGATCCTTTGAGGGAAGTTACGCTTGTGCGGCTGATTAAGCAGGTTTCTCAGGTATAAGCGATATTTTTAATGCGATTGGCTGTATTATTTCATTTATATCGTTCATAATTTTATTTGAAAACTTAACTAATTTCTCGTTTTCGTTTTTTACTTGCAGGTGTACCAAACCATTGATTACGACCATCTGTTGACTATGACTGTGTTTTCCAATCAAACCCAATTGGAACAGATTTTGGTGGATGCTGTCAGGTACAACGACATGCAGATTAGCATCGATCATTGTTCAAATTGTATCAAGTTTGGTTCGTCGCTGGCTGAAGCCTCCCGAGAAGATCTGCCGGAAGGGCCTCATTTGCAAATTATGCCTTCTGAAACTGTTCGTCTTCAATTAGTTAACGTGATGAATTGCCTTCAGGAAGCCGTGGACATGATCAATCCTGTCTCCGCTTCCGTAAGTACCATCAGTAAAAGTTCTAGTTTTTGGATTATTTAAAATACGGAACACGCTATATATATGAGCTTCATTTTGTTATTTCACAGAACGAGGAAGACATGATTAGAGGTAAAATCATCAATCAACATCGCGCGACTGAAGTTCAATATCATAGGTCGCTGATGGATCGTCAGAAAATCATCAATGTGAGACGCGAAGAACTTGAAAGATCACAAATTGATCGGGACTATGAAGAGAAGCTTCGAGTGGAACAGATTTTGAAGCAACAGATGCTATTGGAGGCCAAACGCCTCGAGACTGAGCGGGAGGAAAGGGAGCGTAAGAAGATAGAAAGTGAAGCGAATGAAATGAAAGCTCGCAGGGTTCAAGAACGAATCAGGCAGATCGGTTCGACGGCTATCGGCATTAAAATCATGGAGAAGTTTTCGGGCGAAGAAACCGGTAAATTGGATTTGGATGCCGTGCTTCAACGCCAACAAGAGGAGCTTCAAAAGGAGGCTAAGGAACATCTGGCCAGAATGAAATCCCAAGAAAAACGGTTTGATCATGTGGAACGAGCGAAGCGGATTGAAGAAATTGCAGTTATTGAAGAATACATGGCTACTAAGAAGGAAGAAGAAAAGATTGAATGGGAGGCTCACGAATCTGAACGAATTGCACATCTTATCGAAGAACGTAAAGTTGCCGTTGCCAACAGGGACCGAATGAAGCGCATGAGAGAAGACAAAGACAAGTTCCTCCAAAGTCTCTTGGATTCACGCAGAGACATATTTACGGAGAAGTTGGAAGAATTCAATAAGGACTTCAATAATGTGAAAACCATGCGCATGGCTGAAAGGAAGGATATGCGGAAGCAAGAACGTCGCCGCAAGTACGAAGAAGAAAAGGCCGCCGCTGAACGCGCTCGGCTTGATGCCATTCGTAAGGCAAAGGAGGAAGAGGAAAGAATTGAACGTGAGAAGACCATGAAAGAACTTGAAGAAAAAAATCGCATCACTTTCGAAAAGCAGCTTGCAAAACAAAGGGAAATTGAAGAGCGTGACGAACGAGATAGGCAAGAACGGGTTTCTCTTAAAGGGGAGGGTTCCGCTACATCAATTCCAGCATCCCCTCAAACATCCGACGTATGGAGGCCAAAGTCTATTGTTGAGCAGAAATCACCTTCGGTGTCTAACAATGTTCGCAGCACTACTTCAGCTCCCGTCGCTGCTTCTGCAGCTTCAGCTGCTGCTCCTTCTAATGTCTGGAAGCCAAGAGCCCTTCTTGAAAAGAAAGCCGCAGCAATGTCTGGTGAACTTCCACCACAAGATCTTCCACCAAGAGAGAGACCTGATCGCGATCGTCAAGATAGGGATAGAGGTGATCGTGGAGATCGGGAGCGTGGTGATAGAGATCGTGGAGACCGGGAGCGTGGAGACCGGGAGCGTGGAGATCGGGAGCGTGGAGATCGGGAGCGTGGGGATCGGGAGCGTGGAGATCGGGATCGCGGTGAACCAGACTTCGATCGTAGTCAAATGCGGGACAGAAATAAGATGGGCGACAAAGACGAACGGCCTTTCGAGCGTAAGGATCGCGGTCCACCAAGAGCGGGTGATCGTGAACGCGATGGAGATCGAAGGAGAAGTGATTGGGGCCGTGGAGACCGTGGCGGCGAGAGAGATGCACCCTTTGAAAGAAAAGAAAGGGCCGATGGTGGATTTGACCGTCCTCGAGGTGGCCGGGCTGGTGATTCCGCTAGAGTGAGTTAATTCACTTCCTTTGTTGAAGTCATAAATGGCCAATATATACTTAATACAAACTTGAAGTTATATTTCACTACTAATTGTAAAACTCTACTTTATTGTTACAGCAGGCTCCTGATGAGAGTAGTTCATGGAGAAGGGGTGAGGGATCTGGTAGAGAAAGACCTGGTGATGACCGACCACGTGGCGACAGAGACAATAGGTAAAAACAGAATCATTAACTACTATCTCCTACTTCAAATAGTTTTTTAGGAAACAGTAATCTAACTTTATTGGTGGTGGTAGGGGCGGCAGGGATGGACCCTCCTTCCGTGACCGTCCAGAAGGAGAACGTAGGGGAAGGGATGCTCGTGGAGGAGAACCGGAACCTGTAGGTGATGATTTCAACTGGCGTCGAGGACCGAAAAAAGAAGAAGGCGCAAAGCCACGAGCAACTTAAACACTCTATGCAACGTCCTCAATAATTTTATCATAAAATTCATTTTATTTTATTGTTGTTTCAAGGCTGGTGAAAGATTTTATGATATCACCATAATATATATTGTATAAATTTTCTTCATAAAAAATGTATGAGATAGTAGAACGATCCTGTAGCTGTCTGGATGCATAATCGTTCGACTTGTGTGTCCAGACAGCTACAACAAAACAAAATATAAAAAGCGTGTTTTAAAAACGTTAAAAGTTAAAGTTTTAATTTACTTATTCTGTAAGCTGATGATTTTCTGTGAACTTGTTATAGCTAAGAAGTAGAGTCATTTGTGAAAGAACTTGATTATATGATCCAGACTCAACAATTCAACAATGAGTTTATAAAAACATCAAGTAAGTGCGTATGAGAAGGCTATGCAATGCGATTCAATAAGTGTTTTGTATCATGATGTACAATTGTAGTAAGGTAGCAAACTTTTAAAGCTTCATGAGTTGAAAATTTACTGTATGAGATGTGGATGTGCCACGCGCGAAATGAGGAGAGAGTATTGCCTTTTTGTGAACATTTTAAATAAATCTTTGTTGTATTTAACTGTACTCCTGTTGCTGATTGCATTGACAACTTTTCTGTTATTTCACAATTTCATCTAACGATTATAATATAATAATTGCTTAAAAAATGACTTGTTATTATTATCATATCAACCAACTCCGAACATACATATTAACTTACACACAAGAACATTTTTTTAACAACTGTAAAAATCAGATACAATCTCACATTCAATCCACCACATTTTTATAGTTTAGCCGACAACATAAACTCTCACCAGTGTTCAGACTTAGTTTTTTTATCAGTAATGAAAAAAAAATAATACGATTCCTTTAATGGGAAACTCACATGAAGTTTATTTTCCCGTTGTAGAAAACAACTAAATACAAAATAATAATATGAACTGGAAGCTGACTTTGTTTTTTTTTCTATACAAAATTATGCTACCATGTCACAATCTTCCACTTTTCTAAACTAATTGCAAGACTAATATTTTATGACTACATCTCTCTAGTTTACAGATAAATCTATAAAATATAAACTTCGTTACAATTAATAGCAAAGTAGATTATTTTTCATACTATTATAGAATACAAAAAGGTTTAAGTAAATTATACATAGGTAGTGGTAGTAGTAGGTATATATTTTTTTGGTAATTACTCATTGTACCCTATAAAAACTTGGTAACAGCTCGTAACTTCTATCTTTGGATATTTTTGTTGACGGTGTAAATTACTAATGTTTGTAGGAGTTTGCATTTATATCATTGCATTTTTCCAAAGGTTTCACACATCCTCTTTTGTATCGCTGTCAGTTCGACTGACAAGCCGACTGATTTTTACGGTAACTACGTTCAAGTCTTATGGTTAAATTTATAAATGGATATATAGGAATTGCTTGGAGGGGTTGTCATAACTATTTCCCTCCTTTCCTCCACAACGACAAAATTGTACAATGCATATACTCGTATATAATATATATATTCTTTTACTTAATTAAATAGCTTTGGTTAAATATAAAAATCTGACATAATAATGGTAAGCCTGTTTCTGGTTTCTATCGTACCTTTCCCTTGTAATCTGTACGGAATGTCGTGATAACGGTAATGTAATGTTTCCTTAAAAATTAATCATCGTTAATTTAATGTAATGGATCCATTTAATTTTTTCTTCTTCATTGTACGGTCCACATTTACTTTGGTAAGGGATTTAAATAACAAATAATATATTATATAGATTATTTTATAGACTCACTCTTATACATTCCTTCCACAGAGGTAACAACAACAACAATAATTAATTGTTTTCGACTACAACAACCAGGTTTCGCATTCTTTGTTTCTAGTACGGCATGAGATATAAAGCTTCCCGTTCAAAGTGAGTTTGGTACGTTTATTATTTTTTATTACGTAGGTATGTGTTTTATGGTTGCTAGCACTAAAGAAATACATATATATTTATCTGCCTCGAGTATGACTAGGAATTGGGTAATAAATGAATTTGTTGAAATCATGGCAATTATTTATAAATAACTGCAACGTTTCAGGGAACAACTAAGTTAGTCTAGACTAAACTATTTGTTTTTACACAGCAACAGAAGCTGGATGTCTGATGGGGCTTTCGTAACCCGACGACGATGGGATCGGGACGGGCTTCATCCTGGAATTGGAACAGTCTTGTTCACTTGGAGTGGGGTCGTTGATATATGTGTGCCTTGTTGTGGAGTTGGTGGTGGTGCATGCGCGTGAATCCGAACGTCTCTTGCTGAGAAATTCGTCATCTGTCGAGATCTCGTAATCAATCAGTCGTAAATTTTCCATGGATAGCTTCCGACGACCCATCGGCCTCCCCTCTGTTAAACAGGCAAAAGAAAATCAAACAAAAAAGTTTACATCACTTTGGCGAATTTTCCTTATAGTCAATATAAGATATAGGTGATGGAATGAGTGGCTCTATAATTATACCGTTAATAGAGAATTCTGCGGCCGGACTCAGATTGACAACTTCCGAGTCGGTCCTGTCCGTCTGTGAGAAATAATCATAGCCTGGATTTGACACGGAGGGTACATCGAGCTTCAAATATTCAATCCCATCCTCCAGCATCTTAGATAGCTCAAGTACGATCTGATGGAATGTTGGCCTGTTGGTTGGCTGATACGCCCAACACCTCCGCATCAGCGAATATCTACAGGGAAGAAACAAAAATAGGATAAAGAAATTGATTCAAAGAAAAAGAGGATCTTGTAGGAAGTGTTTGGAAGCCCCATCATCATTTATTTATGGTGAAGCACATATATTATGCATCCCGTCTGGGGGAGTAGCTTAAATAGCTGTGTGTAAGCTTCCCTGACAAGGTGAAAGCTGACTGCTTGTCCTTTTGCATAAATTATTATCATTTTCATGAGTAATGTAAATTATTATGCCTTCTACGTACAATTCGTTGGAGCAGTTGTGCGGCTGAGGCATTCGGTATCCCGTGTTGAGGAGGGAGTACAACTGCTCCGTTTGGATTCCGGGGTAAGGTGATGCACCCAAAGTAGTCAACTCCCAGACCAATATCCCAAAAGCCCACACGTCGGACTTTGTCGTATACAACTCATCGGCCAAGCACTCCGGAGCTAGCCACTTCACTGGAACTGCAACATTTCAAGATGGGAGAAGAAAAAAAAATCATATTAGTATTTATGTTTCCAAAGATTGTGTTTGACATGACGAACGGTTTTGTGTGATGGTTTATATTATCGCATGTTGTGTTGGTTTGGTGGTGGGAATAAACGCCCGGTACTGTTTTACTTTACTAACCTCGATCTTTACTTTTCTTCTGGTATGCGTCGTCAACGTAGACATCGCGTGTCAAACCGAAATCAGAGATTTTGCAAACTTTTAGTTTTGTCAGGAGTATGTTCCGTGCAGCCAAATCTCGGTGAACCATCTGAAATGAAAAATAATAATAAAATGGTTCCGTAATTAGTACACATACTAGCTCATGGTACGTACGGCCTGGGAGAGTTCCTTGGTGTAATAATAATATATGTGTTGGCTTGTATGACTTTTTTGGAATAAACTTGAATTTGACATTTGACTGATTGTACAACTCTCCCTCTCTCTCCCCTCGGCAGTGACTTTTAACTCAATGCGAACATGGACTCAAGGTCAAAGTACGATGTAACATTGTGAAAGCTTTTGTATTCATGTTCCATGGAGGAAGATTTTTTCAAGTCGACCATATTACGAAAGAGGGAAGGGCCAAGTACAGCCATGTCAGAGGAGTATGTACATGAATATAGAATACACAACATACCTTCATGTCACTCAGGTAAGCCATCCCTTTCGCAATCTGCCAGGAGAAGCCCAGAACCTCACGGGGAGTTACCACATACTCCAAATCCAAAGGATCCAACGTCGGGGAACTTGATAGGTCTGGATTGTCCCAGTGGAGGGTAGTGTGACTCGAGCTGATCTTCTCCACACGGCGACATTTTCGAAGGAAACTCCTGAAACAAAAGACCACACATTTGTTATGGATAAATAATAAGTTCATTCATTACATTCCTGCCCCATCAGTATAATATTCAGTATCAGTATCATTTATTGATACGTAGGTAATCCAAGTGTATGCTCGAACTCTGACATTTATTTATGTAACGCTTACCGTAAAGCCCCATACTCTGCGTATTCCATAACAAGATACGGCGGCCCGCCTGCTGTCGTACAGGCTCCAAGCAGCTTTATCACGTTGGGGTGATCCACCTGTTTCAACAAGGAAAATTCTGCCATGAACTCTTGCCAAAGGGATTTGCTCCCTTCTGTGGCATCCACTTTCAGGATTTTCACCGCGACTGCAATGAAAGCCCCTGCGAAAAAGAACAAATGAACACAAATGAGTATAATAAAATATTACGTAATTGGAGACGGGGGTGTATTGAGAAGTCTTTTTTATTCCCATACTCATTTCTCATTTTTCCCAGCATTAAAGTATGAATCATCTCGAGTTTCTCTGATCATCATATATATATTAGCTTACCACCATGTCCATGAAGTCTCCCTTTTAGCACGCGTCCGAATTGCCCCTCTCCAAGAACATGCTCCAGGAACAGCTCTTCCCGTGATATTTCCCATTTACTCTCCACCTATCATTTTCGAATGAATAAATCAAAAAAAAATTGTCGTTGATTATGGCCTCTTCACAAATTTTTTCATATCCCCAACTGTCTTTCCACCTTTCACTATACTCTACTTTACTAAACTCACCTGGATTACCTGATTCTGACCAAACTGATCATCTGAGATCATCATCGCATGATTCATTCCCCTTGACATGTACTCCGCATCTGACATGAGCGTCCCGTGCCCAGTATTTTCTCCGTAGGGCAGTTCAATCCCATTTGCTGTCATCATGACCGATTGATTCAGTGATCTGGACTTCCTTTTCCGGTCATTCCTACAGTCGTAAAAAATAATGGGGCAAAGTGAGATCCACGTATTCTCAATTCACAATAGTAATTACAATTACGCAAATTGCAATTTCCAATGCACGGGTTGATAGCCTGATAGCTTTCACCCACCTTGTTTTCCAGATGTACACGCTGAGCATTATAAATGCCGTAGCAATTAGTGCAACTGCTAAATACATTACTACGCACTGTTGGCCGCATTCGCTGTCGACTGCAAAAAAAAGTTTGATAAAAAAAGTGCGTTGATGGCATTTCTGATTTCACATTTTTTTAATATTCCAACTGTGCATAATATTATTCGCGACATTAAAAAGCTATATATTTACCAGTGGTACTGAACGGAAGGTTTTTACCATTGGATGGGCCTCGGGAATCGGGAGATAATGAGCTCTCTACAACCGGTGGGGGAAGATGAGCACAGGAGCAAGTTTTTGAGTCTTGACAAGACGCTACCCCATCACAAAATCTGGGATCGATCCCATACGTCCTCCCATCTGCCCTCTGAATAAGCCTTCCAAAGCCCCTAGTATCCGCTACAATCCAAATTATACAATAAAAATTTATTAACTCTTCCAAGAAGAGACGAAAGGCCATCGTTCTTAATTGGGTGGTGGGAAAAATGAAGGAAGTCAGCCGCTTATAATCATCCAATTTAGCTGCTGAATCCTTGAAATGAGCATACATATAACGTTAGACTTACTGGAGCAATCTTGGGGACAGAGTTGTGGATGCATTTCCTCCAATTCATCACATTTCGTGTCAGGACAGGAGTCCAAGTTTGGCGTGCATGTGGAGTAGCGCATAGCATTGGGATCCTGGTCGAGGGAGTTATTACCTGCAAATTGGGTGTAATAATAGGAAAAGGTTTTTATTATCCCATGTTCCTGGAATGGATCGGTATAAAATGTTGCGCAAAATGGCTAAGCGGGTTCACTTTCACTCCCACACAGGATTTCACTCTACTTTCCCCTTACTTAATGAATTGTTGAAACCATTCTCATGTCTCCACTTGCACCTTCCCATTGATCCGAAGCCACAGGCCAGCTCACAGGATTTGCTTTCAGCGTGCTCCGCACAGAGCTCCCCATCGCACAAACTATCATTACTGGTGATGGCTTCCTCAAAAATTATCTGGTGAGGAAAATCTCTCATTCAGTTTGATTTCATAAATAGGATTTTCTTTTCTTCTATAAATATGACGAAAGTAAATGACTTGGAAAGAAAGAAGAATGAATTAGTGCAGTACTT
>JAQGAI010002612.1:0-12009 GCA_034696905.1 Lepidocyrtus violaceus
GAATGTAAAATACTAACACGGCACGTTTTGCCATGCTCTTGAACCTGAAGAAAAGAAGAGTAATCAAGAGCCACCACACCACTACAAAATGAAAGGAGGATATCTGTCTCAAAGAAAATTACATGGAATAGACCGATCAATAAACCATCCAATTCCTCTTTTAATTTTGTGGATGAAGCCATGTGCTATATATCCTGTGAGAAATATTTAGCAGAGCTGTATACCATGTGTATTGGCACAAGGTTAAACATAAAAGCAAGGAAGTGGATGATTTCTCGTGGATTTTTCTCAGTACGATGATGACGCTGCGGCAGTCATAACAAACTGTGAAATTTTAAGCCTTTAGCTTCTAATCTTCCCCCATGCACATAACATACCTCCAGTAGCGTACAGCCCAGCTGAAACGTTCCCAGACTGGGATGGCTCCTGATGGCGCTTCAAGATCTCATCAAAAATTTTTAACGCATGGGTTAATTTAATCCGATCCTCCTCAGTCCTTGTGTAAGCATAATCCATAGGAAAAATCATGTAGTCGTAAACCCGCCTTTGGAGTGTGGAGAGGTGGAAGCAGAGCCGATGATGAAGGACGGATCTTTTAATGGGATCATTGATGGGGTAGAAATTTTTGTAACGGTCCTCTTCTCGCTGCTGTCCATATTTTTCAACAAGGTATTGGATGATGGCTACACTGCGGGATGGGGAAAAAAGTTTTAAAAGATTGTTAAATTTAGTTTGGTAAAAATAATGTTTTGGATAAGCAAGATTGATTGCTAAAAGTCGATCGATCGCTCGGTTGATGGATGTCATTAAATGAACCATATATTTGTAAGACGTGGACGTGATTTTTCAGCTCATTTGTGAGCTCTAAAAAGAAAAAAAGCCATTAATGTTAATTAACTAACTAAAGATGACGAACAAATTTATATTTAGCGATGGGGCTACGTAAGAAGTTTGAATGACGGGGGTCGACTGAACTGTAACGGCACGTGGAAGACCTTTAGCATATAAATTAGTAGTCTACCTAGTTTAATGTTAACTATTTTAGGTACTCACCTCTCCCCGATCACCAATCCATCATCCTCAAGCACGGGAATTTCTCCTTGAGGATACATCTGGAGAAAGAAAGGGAAAGAAGCGGAAAAAGTTGTAACAGTAACAGTTTTCAATGCAATGGATAAAGAGTAAGCGTGTTTTTAGGCTGGAAGTAATTACTCGGAATTTAATGGAATACACATGGATAGAAATGTTTGTTCCCGACAGAATCCCTCCATTATCAGATCCTTAGAGTTACGCAGTTTAGTTTCCTGTAAGTGCTTCTCGGAACTGGTTGGTCTCATAAATTAATTTGGGAAATTTTTGGTAGTTTTGTTGATCCCTAAGTCTAAGAAGGACTCTCTGGGGTACTTTCCTTGAATGTATACATACCTACTTTGGACATACTATTAGTACTAATGAGCTTAAATGTTTTATGGCCTTCTTTAGAATCCTCAGGGTCCATCATCATCATCATCAATTGTATTGTTTAGGCGAGAAGGTCACCGCTAAACACATGCTACGTGCAAAATGCCTTCATTTTAGAAACTACCTATACTAAACTACGCAAGAGCAGATTAAATAAAACAAACCATGAAACAACTAATTGTTTCAGTTTCAGCGAGACTTTTGGAAAATACCATGTCTGTATATATTTTTGCATTTTGCACTTATTATTTCTTTCTTATTTGTCTGTTGAAGTTTAAATCTATAATTGCATTGATTCAAAGAAAAATGTTTGGAACATAAATGAATAGCAGTTGGTAAATATTTTACACTGGGCAAAGGTACATAAGTTGGAAGGAGGAAAAAGAAATGAACCTTACCTTTAAAAACTTTTCCGACAAATGCTCCCCATTATCAAAATCCACAGTAGTGATTGTGTACGGAAGCTCCAAGAACTTCAACACAATCTGCACAGCTCTGCCTGGAGGTGAGTCACTGACATGGTGCAAAACAATCTTCGTGGGTTGCTGCTGTTAGAAGAAAGTTCCTTAGTTAATTATTTTTTTTAAATTGGTATACTTACAATTAGTTTTTTGAAAACGACGATAACATAGGCAGGTAGGTAGGTACATGGGTCATGCTACATGGTACTTTCAAATGAAATAGTGTATTAGCTCTAATCATAGGCAAGTAATTTAAAAAAGGAAGTTTTCTCATTAGGGAAAGTTTCCCTTACCTCTGCCATGTTGTTGTTTCCGGTATAGGGTAGTACTTTGTAAAGGATGACTAGTTATATTTTTCAATTTTCCACTAATATTTTCTAACAACCTTTTTTCACCTGACCAACCTCCAAACCTCTCCTGTTGGTTATCCTTTCCGACACTTCACCTACACCTTTCGGTTTTACACGAATTCCCAATCTAAAACACTTTACTACGCTTTTCCAAACTTACTTTACGCATGAGACGCGATCAACAACAACAACACAGCACTTTCCAGAAACCCTTTCAAACTGGGAGGTAGGGGAAGTTTCCAGTTTATAATTTCTAATCCAAAACACATTCAACGTCAGTTTGTTAACAAGAAGTTTTCAATTTTACGCCAAGTCAGGTACGGAAGAGCAAATTTTAAAAGTTTCCACTTTACACGTTAAATCTTCAAACTGGAAACAATTTAAATGGACAGATCAGCACTTGAGGATCAGCACAACTTTGGATCTACTCCACTCACTCCACTCACAATGTCATAACTAAAAAGGTTCAAAGAACCTTCCTTCCAACTTATCTTGTTTTGGCGTGACTAGTCCCTATAGCTTTGTTTGAAGTGAGAGTTGCTGATTGAAATTGATTGTTTGCAAAAAGGTATAGTTTTTTATTTATTTGCACTTCCTCTAAATAATTAAAATTTTATAGGAAACAAAGATTTATTCCTAAAAAACATGCAATCCTTCAAATGCTCTTATGTGTTACGTAACATTTGTGCTTCAACAGACACAAATATGCAAATTACTAAAAGCCGAGCAGACGATATCACGAAAGGAAAACACAAAAGTTTATATGTCTGCTTCTTTTTCATGCATGCAACCGAGTACATCAGCTAAATAAAGTGCTTCGAGGTTCCTTTCAAGGAAGCTTGTCTTGAAAAACGAAACTTGTTTTCCATTTGGGATTTAGCAAATGTAAAAATGTTGACACTTGAGGATTTCTATTTTTCAGTCGATGCAGAGTATCCTGATCCTTCTCGTGATTGTAGGTAGTGCAAATAAAAAAAATCTGGTAAGTTTTCTTCACGATGCTGACTATTGCTGACAGAAAAGGACATGGACTGCCGATACAATGCCGAACAGTTGTAAGTGGGAATCGAATGTGGGAAGGAAAGTAGGAAGGAATATGAGACTGCGGAAGTGATTGGGATTGCAAAATGCTTTTTGTATAGAGATTTTTTTGTATGCAGCAGCAAGGGAATTATCAGGAGAATTGATCTTTTTAACAAAATGAAGTGATCAATTTTCTTCCCTGTTGCATCCCAATCGCTCATCGGGGATCGTGATGAATGGGCTGAAGAAAATGTGATTCATATCCGTTTCAATGTTGCAATTGTATACAGTTCCTTATGCTAGATCATAAAATTGGGAATACCTACAGGAAAACCATATTCGCTGCTTGGGATGCTGTTCGCTTGCCCATTTTATCATTCAACAAATGTTATTTGCCAATTTCAGCAGCCAAGTGGGAAGTGGAAAGCGAACAATTTTATATCCGTTTTCAAAAGTTTCAAAAAGGAAAACTTGATTAGATTGGAATCTCCCATGTTGAATCGTATGAAACTGCTCATTTCGGTTTATTTACAATTTACAATATCTGTAGCCAGGTTTTTTCTTCAAAATTTCGACCAAGGACAATTTTATTGTTTTTTGAATCATGAATAGTGAAAGCACACAAATGTTTGCAAATTGTTTCAAAAATGCTTCAAAAAAAGTTAACAGTAGAAAATGGCTCATGTTGTTATATTTGCATTCATCAGAAGCTCTCAGATGACGGTCGAGCGAAATGGAATTGGCATTGCGTATCTTCTAGCTAACTACGTAAATTCATTCCTAAGATTAAGAAAGGGAAAAGCGGGTAGTTCAGCAAAATTGTTTTGACTAACATGTTCTGTAAAAAAAGATATGTTCCATTAAACCTTTTGAAATAAAGTGCTTGATACAAAACTGTATTTTAGTTTTAATTTCTCGAAAGACTTTTATTATTTTATTTGTACTAATTGCCTTATTCAAATAATGATACTTCGATCAGTATAAAAGGAGTAATAATTATAGGTTAGCTGTAGTTATAAATATGATGGTTATTATGAGTATCGAATCAATTCATTCCTCTGAAGCGTCATTACAGATAGCCTTCTTATTAGCCTTTTTAGGCTTCCCAATGTCCCTCAGCTTGGGTCGGATATCGGCCTCCATATCCAAATCCAGCGTTTGCATTTCCTTCAAAAGTTCCCCCTCGCTCATACTGAGCCACTTGCCACCCGGCCATTTGCGACTGACCGAACTGCTGTGAATGGAGGAGACCAGTGATTTGAGATCACATCCGGTCAGGTTTTCAGTAGCCTCCACAATCTCCGACATATCTTCGTCCCCCATCGTGAAGTTCTTTTTGTCAAAGAAGAAGCTGAGTATCTGCTCCCTTCCAAGTGAGCTGGGTAACGGAATATTAACGGTCACGTCGAACCTTCCTTTTCGGACCAGGGCTGGATCGCAAAGCTGCTGACAGTTGGTTGCGGCAATGAGGAGCACTTCCCCATGAGGTAGTTGATTAAGCTGGGTGAGGAGGGTGGTAAGGATCGTATGGGAGCCGGCATTTCCGGGTTCACCGGATCGCTTCTTTCCAAGGCCGTCCAGCTCGTCGAGGAAGATGACGGAGGGAGCGTTTTCCTTCGCTGTTTGGAAAAGATGTCGGAGGTTAGCTTCGGTCTCACCAACCCATTTACTGAGACATCCGCCGGATTCGTGGTAGTACGCAACCTATTTGGTGTTATCAAACATTTAGGTTATCGACCTTTCAGACCATTTAGCTTATCATGACATAGAATAGCTTTGGCACTTTACCTCCCTTCCATTAGCTTCAATATCATTGACAATGGCGTCGGCCAACGCCGTCTTGCCAGTACCCGGCATCCCAGTAAGCAACACCCCACGGGGCACATCCAGATTCAAAATATGAGCCTTCTCCACATTGGAAAATGGCCAAATGACCTGGGCCTTGACATCTTCCTGGATATCATCCATCCCCTTGAGGTCCTCCAAGGTGGTCAAAGGAATCCTTTCTTGGATGGCATACACGCGCTTGCGCTGATCACCTAAGCTGGCCTGGGAAGTGCAGGGTTGAGCTACAGGAAGTGGTTGAGGAGGAGCTTTTTTAGTAGTCCGCTTGGCATTGAGAATCTTTCGCTCCTTGGGTGGCTCCTGGACTGAGCGCTTTGCGCTAGAATCCCCCCTAGGAAGCGAGGCATTCTTCCTTTTTCCTCGACCTTCATTCTTTACTGTCTGAGGTGTGGAAGGAGCGGCAGCCGGCTCCTTCTTGGCTTTCACCGCTTCACGATTCCGAAGATTATATGAATGAGTGGATTGGTTCTTTTGGCTAGGGCGGACTTTTGCTTTCCCCATGTCAATCAATAAGCAGCAGTTTTTAATTCGGGATTGGTCAAAGGAAAAGATCTCTGATGTCAAAGGTATATTTCAAACAGAGTTGATTATGACCTCGGGAGAAATATATGGCATGAAAATATATTTTTGTTCAAAAAATGAAATGATTCAAGATTGTTTGAAATGAAAAAGCATGAACTATCAGCGTTGAAGGTCATTTTAATGTCTTGGTCTGTGAACGTCAATTTTGGGGTAACCTTGGAATTCCAAAAAAAAACCATAAAAGAGGGCAGTTGTAGAGGTTCACTCAAGCCCTTCCCCCACATCAGCTTCCAGATACAAATATGACTCATCCATGTATGAATCATTTGACGAAGGAGTTATCAACACTGTCTTTATCACATGCTTATCATATCTCTATTTAAAAAAATCCGTGCAAATAATGCTAATCTCATCCCATACAAAACGGACTTGTTTACTCATGCTCCTTGTTTTGATAATCTCAAATCATTCGTTTTAGCCGGATTGAGGACGACATGGGTCGATGGTCTTATTCAACTTATTTTTATATACGCTGTTAGATGTATTTGTGCTCCTATACGTCTCCAATTTAAGCAAAGACTAAATACATAAAATCTATAAAAATCAAATTCAATTTGCTCCAACCAAATATAATATTTAAAAAATGAAAATCGGACGGCGTTTTTTATCCTGGTTGTTTCTGTGCCTAATGTCTGGCTGGAGTATCCCCCATTATTACGATTTCCGTTCCTGTATCAAAAGCAGGTATATTTATGAATTAGATTGCACTAAATAATAGAATTTAAAAAGGTTATTAAATATTGATTTCAATGTCTAGTTTTGAAAGAGGGTCTATCGTGTCTGGATCAAAGCCTCGGTATCCGACAAGCAATATGCGTGACTGGGCAGTGTCCTCCCGGCAGACGACGCGTGTTCTGGGACTCCGGCTGTACATGTTTTCCGAAGGAGGGTGGAGAACGAGAATGTCAAAAGTGTTGCATTTAAACTGCATTGTTTAGTGTTCACTTTAACTACTCTAATTGTATCATTATAATAATCTCCAATTCATAATGAATATAATCTTTGGAATTATTGAATAAATGACTGTTTTAAAACGATTTGCACAGATTTCGTTTCAGTATGTCCGCTTTAAAAAAATGCAAATGGCCTAAATTGTTTTGCCTACTTTTTACTGCACGTAACATATGTATACTGCAGAAAAAAATGACTTGTCCAACCTTGCAAACCTCTTTTTTGTCCTCGAACGGGAAAAGTACGTCAAGCTAAAGCACTCTGTTTTGCCAGTTGCTTTCCAAAATCCTAAAAATGGGGGTTATTTCGGTACTTTTTTCCTTTTGCATTTCTCCTTCACATCTTACTTTCCCCACTTTATATCCTTCAACTTGTTGTCTCCAATTTTTTCCTCCCAAACAACCTGTCCAATCCAGAAGTGGAAGGAGAAAGAAGATACAAACTTTTCCTCTCATATTTTTCTTGATGTGGTGAAGAAGAAACTGTCTTTGAGAAATTGTTATCTTCAACCGTGAGCTTCAGGAGGCTTCACTTCACGTTGCGTTCTTATCAATTTTTTATCTTTTAATGTAATCTGCCCTGTCGCGTTCATTCAAAACATGATTCTTCTTTTAAAGTTTTTGATGGAGATGAAGCAGAAGTTTTAATGCTACGCATTATAGCGTAGCGCGATGTAATCTAGAGTGAAAGTATACTACCTACTTTCTATAATGTGGTCTTAGCCGTGAGATTCAAGTTGTGTGCAGGTAGGTGTTTTCCATGGCTGTATCTAAACCGGGGATTTTACCGCTGAATGAATTGTCGCAAAACAACCTTTTCTCGTTATTCTCCATTAAAAATTAATAGCATTTATAGCTGCTGGAAATATTTTATTTGAGGATGTTTGTCATCATCACCTATTCATCACAGTTCGCACTTTGTAATTTCTGTGGTTAGCTATTTTCGGGGTTCAATATAATGGAGTGGGGTGATTACGTGGGTGGGCTCATTCGCCTCAACCCAAAACTTTTGAACTGTTGTTATGTAGCGGTGGGGGAAACCAGTTAATTATGTAATATGTGTGCTATTATTGCTACCAGATATTGCTTATTCCGGACTGTTAAGTCGAAAATAGCTGGGAGAGAAATTGAAATGGACGATGTTATACACAAAAATCCACTACGAATTTGGTAAATTATGAAAGGTGAATCAGTTATGAAACGAAATTTGTTCCGGGCAAAATCTCATTTTGACAACATTACATTTAAATTTTAACTCTGAAAAGGACAGACAGAAGAAGAATTTTCCCATTTTAATTTGTCCAAATGGTTTTTAGGAGGTTTATATGGCATGCCATGTTTTCTAAAAAACGATATTGGCTACTTGCGTCAACTATTGTACTTATTTTCTCCGTAATTGCAAGTCTTTTTGAGAAGGATAATACTTAGCAGTTGGCAGTTGCATGTTTCTCCACCACGTCTAGTATTCGAGGAACTAGGAAGTATTTTTGGAACATGAAAATTAGAGCTGACGAATTTTTAGAGTAGTAATTTGTGCTCCTGAACTTTCTTACGTAATCATTGCCGTCAGACCCGTATATATGGCCATAAGTCCGGAGACTTACACAAGATGAGGGAGTAGGTATTGTTTATGCTCGTGAGACACTGCCCCTATAATAATCCTTCCATAAAATGTAGCTCAAAGTTTCGTATGATGATGTCAGAGACCAAATATGACTTGTAAACATTTGTCTAATCTCCGCCTTGTGTACCTAATTACCCCGATTATGTTACAGTATAATTTTCCACACGAGTACTTTGTGACAAACTGGAAAATCAACAGTTTACATGTTGATGCTCTTGATTGGAAGGACGTAATCATTTTGACATTTAAAGACATTACGTACATAACTGCAGCGCTTTATTCTGTTGTATGTTCTGACCTGGAAAGAATAAACAAATTCACTTTTTCATAAGACGCTTCTACGCTTTCCTTTTTAAAAACATGTCCGGAAATTAGATTTAAAATAGAAGGTTATGTGACTGAAAAACTAAAAGGGTCATTTGTTAGTAACTATCCCTTTTTGCAAAATCATGTAATAGTGGAGCTTATGCTTATGTAAATAGTTCAGATATAACTCGAGTGAGTTCCTTCAAGCAAAGTGAAATTGTTTGAAAAATATCGTCATTCATATGAGAGCACTTCTGCTCTGACATGTACTTTATGACAGAACAAAATTATTTTCATCTAGAGCAGCCATAGTCATATTCTGTCACAGTAATTGTTTGCCATTAAACTTTCCAGTTTTCTTCGTCCTGCAACATGCAATATACTTTTTTAAATGAAAACTTTTGTTTTTAAAAACAAACTTGGTACTTTTGTATCTGAGTTTCAAGATCATTTTTCATGATAAAAAAAACATAAACGGATGGAGAAATTTATATTTTATAATAAGAAAAACACAAAAAGAAAACTTTTCAAAGTATCACAAAATAAACTCTTCTTAATTTTCTTTTTTATTTGCTAGTGGTAAATAAATAGATACATCTTCCATCCATCACTGATTCAGTATAGCAAAAAGATTAGGTATTCCGCTCTATTCACAAACTATTAATGTTTGCTTGAGTTGAATTCGATTTGCCCACTTTGGGAGTTTTGTTTTGACTGAGGTGTACGAAAGCGTTTCCTTATATAGCATCGCAAATGCGTGTCATATGCGTTATATGGAATCTAAAAATATTTACACAATCAGACTATTTTCAACTTTTTCTACTCAACTACTCACTCAGTTTTTTGATTGGCTTCGGCTAGGCAGTATTTATGTAGGTGAAATGAACGAAGCATAATACCCGCCTTCTGCTCAATCAAAAACCTTTACTTTTTAATCATGTTTTGTTGATAAAACTACTGATAAACAGCTTATTTTCCACAGAAAAGCATCTAAAGCATTCGGCCCAAAACAATTTTCTCATTGAAGAGGACTACAGGTGAATAAACGGATCTGCAATGTACCTATGTATTAACACTTTTTATAAGAACAATACCTACCGTTGTTGCCCGTCTCCGTCAACTTCCTGTTTACTGCGTAGTTCTTTATCGTTATAAAGAAATGAGCATAATACACAAAAACTGATAGCATGACATAAAAAATTACACAACAATTTCAGTAGACCAAAACGGAAAGGGTTTTTGTCATAATACATTTCTCGGATTTTGTGTGTCTAGTTTTGCGTAGCCAAATTCTAAATTGGTAAACATTTCATAAACGCCTATTTTTGTTATGAGATATGTAATATAATAATATACAGTGTAATACGAGAAGTTCAAATAAAATGGCTGACATTTAAATATATTCTCTAATGATATTGTGGGGAATCAAATGTCAGAGTTGTTACTTCAATTTTGCATAAACCTTATTAAAATGCTGAAGCAAAACAACATCTGCCATCAAGATATTTTCCAACTCCAAATTACAATTACCTTAACTAAATTGGCAATGTGAAAGTTCGTTTCTGGAGTTGGGTTGGGATATTTGCATAACAGTTCTATAATGGGGTAAATTGAACCATGCGGTAATTTATTTGCATCAGTTATTTATTAACATATAAATTATGTGAATAAAATGAAACTGATAAAATGAAGATGCGACATAATACCAATAATTAACTGGCTTTGTGAACCGTTTAGCTCGACTGTTGAGCAATGGTCGAGCTGATTATACATATGGATTGAAATGAAATTTTTACATCACAGCGTCAACTGACACAGTGCCAGATATAAAGTAAAATCCTAAATGACTCAATGGATTCCATAATGTCAGTTTTATTTTACTAATTGTTAGTTCTCCAACTAACCGGCACAATAACCCAAAATCGGTACAGCTATTTAGTTAGATATCTATTATTCCTTCACAGAAATGGAACCGTCAACGTCCTTCTAACGTCAATCTTTTCAGCGTTTGTAATTTCCGACTCGACGAGCTATATATTTCCAGATAACATTCATGCTCCCTTTGTTCTTCTCCGCTTTTATTATCCTTTTTCATCTGAAACTTGTTGCCAACTGGCATACTGTTCTAGCTAGGTATTTATGCTTTAAGTATAAATATATCATATCGTGGCTCGACCATGATTCTCTCATTCCACTTGTCAGCTTTCTTTTGTTTTCTTTCAAGTATGTTTCCAGTTCACTCACACACGCCCGTTGGTGCGGACTTTATGCTTGCTTGCTGCTGCCGTACAAATGCCTCTCCTCTGTTCTGTCAAAGACAGACAGGCAGACACAGACGGCCAGCTCTACAATAAAAATGATGGCCTGGAGGGATGTGCAGTCATTTGTAGTTTAGCGAAATAAGCAGAATTGTATGTAGCCATGTATCTCCATTGTTCATTATAGTTACAATTAGTTTTTTCTGCCTTATAAAAAAGTTTCATTCGTTAATGGTACATTAAAAAGAACGTTTTGGAGAAAGTACAAAGCACGAGAGAAAGTTTCCGTGGGTAAAGCAAGCTATGGAATATGCATGTATTGTGCAAACATCATTATCCCGATCATTATCAAAGAATATAACAGCATCCATCCATCCCACACGCGATTCATCTTGGTCCAATGTAGGTATGTCACGCATAATTTAGCTAAATAATATCCACGCAGATAAATGCAGCATTCCCAGTTTCATTCACGACCCGACCCACTTCTTACCTGAGTGAACTTAGAACTTTATTCAGTTTTCTAACCTAAATAACATGTAGGCAAAAAAAATCAAATTTTTTGGTATTGCCCTTCGGGATTTTGAGTTTTCCTTAACACCAACAAGTTGCAAGTCATGCCTAGATGTGATTTGATTGCGATACCGGCATAAATGCAATATCCATTTTCGTACCTTGAAAGCCCTCATTTTTGTTGCTATTTTTCCCAGCCAAGGACACAAATTGATATTTTCGTGTTCCACTTCGACTTTCTATTTATTTGGGCCAAACATGTACCTAATCTTCATGATGATAATGATTTACGGAATGGAAGATGGAATGACCTTTTTCTACTTCCGTAGAAATATATATATTTTTTAAATCAGTGCCAGCCTGTTTGTTCGCTCCATTTTCCCACGATTCCTGAATCCATAACCTTGTTCTTATCAATGCGTTATGTTCGGCTTGGGAAAATGTTTCGGCTGCTGAGTGTTTTTTATTGTCTTCCTTTCTCCCTTGTCTTCAAATCCATATTTATGAACCAAGCCAAAATAGAAATACAATCTAAAGATATAGGTATATGTATTGCAGCAGTGTATTGGGCTGTGAATTTGCTCCACTTTTGGCAGAAATTTTCTGTATAATAATAACAATATAACAGATTGGAAT
>JAQGAI010002613.1:0-12008 GCA_034696905.1 Lepidocyrtus violaceus
GGTTAATGATCATGCCATTTCCCATGAAAGTGGATGTTTGAGAGGATAATCAGATATGCAGTTTACTTTTAGTCACGGTGTCTGTCAACCCCGTAATTATTACTGTAATTAGGGAAATTACTAGTTTCACAAATATGCTAGCTAGCCTCCGTTTGATTTCCAGGCTAATGAGTTTACAAATTATTAAAGTTCTGTTCTGAAAATAATACCATGTGATGGCCATTTTTCCTTTAAAACTGTTTCCTCTTTTTTTTTAAATATATTTTTTATATCATCATCAGGTCATTTAGTTACAGATCATATTATCAACTTAAAATTAGCTTTCTCTCTAAAAGGATCCATCCAATGTGGAAGAAAAACAAAACAAGAACAAATATATGAACAAATCATAACAACAGCAAAGCCTTTTTCACCTGAATCTGGAACTCATCGGGCTTTGATCATTTAAAAAAAATTGCGCATGCATTATACAAATTACACTTTTCTTATTCATTTTTTTAAATACAAAAAGTGATGTTTTTTGCTGTTTGTCTATTATAACAAGTTAATGTGCTGTTTGCAGTTATATGAATCAGTTTTTGTTTTATTATTTAAAATGTAACAACATTATTATTTCTTCTCTTATATAAATTAAACACAGGAACAAATAAAAAGCAGTGATGCAACTTGCAGCATGTAATTGTAATTACTAACCATCAACATTAACATAGTAGGTAGGTTTTTTATGCATGTAAATAACAATTTTATTGTAATTAATTAACGTAATTATATAAATTAAACAAAGAAAACAAACGACGACTTGTTTTTAATTCACAAAAGAAAAAAATTGTTGGCACATGCTCGAGTTCTTTGTTTAGAAGAATATCATTCTTTTTGTTTTAAATGTAGTTCGTCGCAGTTTTTAATTTATCTTCTTAGGAGCTAGATCCGTTAAAAAGGTAATTTAATAATTAATTATCCTCTGCTATTAAGATTACAGCTAGTATATTCTATACGGGTGATGGTAATGAATGGAACGGTGAGTTTAAACAGAGGAATTATTAAAGACCAGCTAAAAGCTAGGTTAACTGTCAACTGTGCTTCTTTCTTAAATTACTTTACTTTACTTGAACTTAAAAACTAACCTGATTGCAATTTAAAATAGTTAACGTGTCCGTAACAAAAAAATAATTTACACAACCAACACACATAGACTATGATAATAATAAGACTGTAACAAGGATAGTGTATTTTTTTAGCTTATCTTTTTTGGAATATCTAGAGTTAACATCACAAAGCGCAGTCATTTCTAAATCGTACGGAGTAAAAGCCTTTTTATAGTTAAATTGTTTAATTTTTTTGTGCCTTTCCCAATATCCTCTTTAAAAAAAATTATCAAAACGCTTTAAGAAATTTTGTTTCGTAATCCATAAAAGTTTCATTTGTAAAACTGTAAGTAATCTCATGTGTGTGACCAGAAAATATTCATAATATGAAAATCAACCCTCCAATTTCTGAACATAATGATTCGTTGCATAACTTATAATTTGGGAGTTTGAAGAACAAGGCTTATAGTTTTTTACATCCTATAATTGATTGTGTAGTAGTTTTCGTCGCATGAAAGCGTAAAAGCTTTGTTTCGGATAAGTCGTATAGTTTGGATTAGTTGAACATTAATTAAATAATGGAAAATCGAATGTAAAGTTAGTAATAAACAGTTAACAAAAACAGTTCCAGGAACGCAAACGCATATAATGTGCGAGCAAATGAAATTGTAAATAATAACAAGTTGTAAAGACATTATTAAACAGTTTTAAATTAATTTAGTAGTAGACCTATTTAAGAAACAGTTTAAAATTCAATGAGAAAGACAACGAATTAATCAATCACCTCCACAAAAATTACATATTTTTTTGTCCCTGTCACTCTAAAATGAATTGTTTCTCGTTACATTTACGATATAAATATATTAGTTTTGTTGTTTTGTATCAATGTTCATAGTTAGAATCTATAATTTTTTGGCCTTTTGTGTAACAAATGTGTCGTGTTGTGCATCAACTGAGTACATAACGTGTTTTAAGAGACGTCCATAAAGACTTTCTTGCAAAATTACGTTAACAATTAAACCACTATGGGAGAAGCTATGCAAACATTTAAAATTTATAAAATAATAATTATTTATAATATGTATATATTAACTTTTCATTTTTTGATGTGTTGTTGCGTCGTGTCAAATGTAGTATTTTTTTTTAAATCCGAGTCTCTAACAAAATAACAAAGATGATGATTTCTCATTCTTACTTAAACTCTAATTAAAATATTTACACCTCCACAATACAATCACATCCCCTTCCTTCATAAAATTACGCACAGCCTTGTTGGTAAAAATGGTTGGTTGGTTGGTTAAATTAATGTTGGTGTACTTACTACATAACTGTAATTTGTTGTATCAATATTGCAATTTATAGATTACATAACATAATATAAATTACTGCAAAATCCTTTTCTGCCCTTTACAGTTACAGCACAGTTTTTTCTTCTTGTTATAAATGTGTACCTCTTCAAAAAGTCACTATGTATATGAGTTAGGATTAATTATTACAATAATTATACATATACATTTGATAAAAAGCTAGTCGTTTTGTTTAGTTAAATCCTTATCTTAAATGCTAAATTGTTTTATTCATTTATCATTTAGTTCCTCCTATTCCGTCTCTCCCTTCAGTCGTAGTCTTGCAAAATCCTCGAATATAATATCATCGTCCCTGTGAAGTTAAACAAAGCAAACAAATATTTGCATAAAGGGCTGGATCATCTTAAAAAGATATTTTTTATTTGAATGTGTATTTGCTTGAGTCAAATAATAGGTGGTAGATGACTTAGGATGACTTACGTATCCAACTGAATAAGATTTTCCGTAGGGACATCCCCACCTTCAAGGTGATTTTGTGACGGAGACTTTGGCAATGGAGGGAGCTCTTCTTCTTCTGGCTTGGGATGCATGAGCACAAACGGGAGTTCCGCGGATAGATCCCTGATGAAAGGAACAGAACGAGTAAACAAACCAATTCATTAGAAAATATAGCAAAGTCATGTTCATCTAAGGCTGAGACCTTTCTCCTTTCATGTCGTCTTTGTCTCTTTTCATTTGAGAGGATAAATGACTGAGTGAGAAAGAAACTGAAATGTAACGAAGTTCTGCTCATCTTCATTAAATATTTAATGAGGAGAATGGAATTTTGTCTCCGCTTTTAGTAGTAATTCGGTACATGAACAGAATTACTCGAAAAGCTACTGCAAACGAGGAGAACAAATCTCTAATTCTTTTTTAGTCATAGTCATGTTAAACATGCTGGCTTTCACTTTCCGATCTATCTTAATGTATCTTCGTAGACGATGCGAATCTTACCTTTTGATCTGCCAGAACTTAATTACTTTAACTGCCCACGCAGGAAGAACAACGCTAAAAGAAAACGCGAAGAATTGGGAAGTGAATTCATTAACGCGGAGGCATTATTAATGAAATGAGCTTGGGAGAAATGCCCTCAAATCTAATTATTTACAGGGAACTACTTTCAATTCAAAGTTAAACTCGTTACGTTTCTTTTTGACAGGTTTAATTTTATAATTTCGAAAAATACAGAAGAAAAAATCAGCAACTTCGTTAATCATATTTCAAACTTACCCTCCGAGTGGCCCAAGACATAATTTCACCTTTACTTTGTACTGAACGATTATTCCCAAATTTTCCTTAGCCGCTGGGTCGGTAATGCTGTGAATAATGAGAAAAACAGGAATATATCATGTTATGCTCAAAATCGAACCTATGGAGAAGTTGGAAAAGCATATCCTAAGAACTTACATGGTCGACGAAGCGAGGTTTGTATCTTCATGCTTCAGTTGACCATCCAAGGCAAGACCTCTCTTCTCCTTATTCTGGGCTAGTAGCGGAGTCAACTGGTAGACTTTGGAAAGTGTGAAACCAGGACCTACAGGACAACCATCTCTGTAATTTTCAAATTTAAAAAAAACATCAATTTAGATTATGGTCATTTGCACATCATAGTTAAAAACTAATTACAAAAAAATCATAATTAAAAGACATCATCATCATCAGCATGCACCATCCTTCCTTTTCCTCACAAGTCATCCTCCCTCTTCCTTCCCTAATCTCTCAACTTTATTATTTAAATTCAATAACAGGAGAAAAACTATATCTAAAATGTAAATTAGTTTAATATCCATAATCCTCCTAAGCTGTTTACACTATTCTACGGGGACTCCTTTCCTCTCCTCTCTATCCAACAACCCAACAGGCTCCACTTTCACTTTCCCCCCTCCTCACTCCCTCCCGGATCAAGACTCTACGCATTGTTCTAAAAAATCATGCATATACATGAGCCAAAAATCCTCCTCCAAATCCCTCCTCCCTCACGTGCGTAAAGCTCAGTCCACCAACCTAATAAACGTCGAACGAAATGTGAGGAAACGTGAGGATGATGATACCCATATCATGAGAGTGATCCTGCTCGCCATGCACTTACTCGCTTTCACTCTCCGCCACAGTGCACTTATACTGGGCCGTGGAGAACAGACAAATGTCCGCGTACTGCCGAACGGACACTTTAATTTTCTTGACGGTTCTATTTGAATTGTTGGCTATGTGGACGTTGACGGCGATGGACTCCCCATGATGGTACAGCTCCTTGTCCAGGGAAGCCTCCAAGTGCAATTTATTCGGGGACATCATGAACTCCTTTGAGACTTCTATCGAGGGCTGCTCCCCTTGCTTCGCTGGGGCGTACATAATCTTCCGGATGGCAAGACGGACAGAATTTCTAAAAAAAAATAAATACAGAATACACATTAGAAATAAGACATGGACAGACAGACGAAGAAAAAAATAGCCACCTAAAAACTCAAGACAAAAAAAGTTTCAGTCAGTCACATTGATACATATCCCCAAATTCCTGTATTTATGGGAGACGGTAACGATTTCTTTCTAGGCAAATAACCATCCACTTTCTCCATCACATTTTTTCTCTCACTCCGTTCCGTGTCCTCGTAAAAAATCCGGGGAATGGTATACTTCAATAGTTATGGCTCTCTTAGCCCTTCCCTTCCTCCGGCTTCCAAGTATTCACAGAAACATTCCAAGAGGATATATACCACCTAGATATATATGTACCTTAGACAGAGGGAAAGAGAAAAGACATCGTGTTGAATGCCTCGTGAAATGAACCTAAATCAACCGGGATTATCGGGCTTTCCAGGAGGAGAGATGTAATCGTAATGCAAACATGCACGGAGGGAATAAGAAGATTCATTCCTTTTTACTCTGTATTTTCAGATACTTCGAATTCTTTGGTTGGATGCTTCTACTGCTGCTGCTGCACAAGACATATTTCACTTTCATCTTAAATCCAAGCACCTACACACTTTCGGAGACATTGCCACTTTCACTTTACAGCTTGCTCGTCGATAAAAATAGAAATTTCTAGCTAAACAAAAGAGAAAGTTTTAAGTCACCAGTCAGTCAACTCAATTAGGACGCAAAATTTGACTTTTTACTTTAGTTTGTAATCTTTAGAATTTTTTTTAGATCTTCTTTCAAGACAGAAGGATTGTGAGAAAAAATAAGCTTCGCGACTTTTCTTCAGAGAAAGTTCATGCTTGATGGAGTGAAATGAGTGTGGTAATGAGAGTTGAGAAATCAATTTCCCTAATTTTCTCCCATCACCATCGTCAATATGATTATCAGCAGCATCCTTATTATTCTCTCTCCTGAACTAAAACTTTCTCTTCTCTTGCTTAGCTCTGTTTGGACAAGTTTCCATTATGCAAATGCAAAACAAGCTTTACATTTACTACCTAAGTATGAACCTACTTCGTTTTTTTAAGAAGAAGACGGAGAAAAATCAATTATAGAACTTTTTTCCCTTCCGCCTCGCGGCTCCTATTGAACATGATTTGATTATGGGATTTTTACATGCATGCCTGACTAGGCGAGTGAGGATTGTGATCCAAGACATGATAATCAAATCACACTTTAACTACATATTCCCCTCCAAAATTGAGGATATCCCTCCTCCTCCTCCTGAGATGATTTTGTAAGCAGAAGCTTACTTACTTTTTCCCAAACATTTTTTCTTCTTTTTGGGAGAAAGTTTTTTAGAGCATTTTATCTTTCTCGGGAAAGGTATTAAAATAGTTAGAAAATCGATTAGGAATGATCCATCCTCAAAATTACTCCCGAAAATGACATGGCAAACATTATGTTTGGAGGATGTTTTTTTTTCTCTGAGCATTACGTAACCAAACATACCTACTTCAAATCAGCTTGGTTGAAACCTTTCTTCATTTTTTTGGAGTAAAATTGGGTGATGAAGTTGTCTGCATGTATATAAACCTATGCATATGTATGTATGCCTATGAATTTTTACCACATTTTCTGATCCTCATCCCATGCCCAATCCATATTTCTTTCTTTTTTTGGGTTAGAATAATACAATGAATTTTCTCCTCCGCCGAACCCAACCGTCTGTGTTTTCCTCCACTATACCTAACTGACATGGCATGACTGACGCCATTTTTCTGCGTGGAAAAACTTTTGCCAAACACAAAAAAAAGAGAAAGTAGAAAAAAAGATGCATAGCGTGATCGGATCGACTCTTTTACTTCCAGCTCAAAAATTTCTGGCTAAACAACATCCCCATCCATTTTCTTATCCTTTTTCGCATCGCATCGAAATCGTATCCAGCATTCGTTTATTTTTTCTCCTCCACTTGAATCGAATTTATCTCTATTTGCCTATGTATGTCTTGGAAGAAGATGAAGTGGGATTAGTTAAGCAAACACGGTTAAAAAAAACTATGCTGGATGGAGGATTTCCTTTTTTCTTACATGAAGCGTACCAGCAGCAGTGTAGCAAACATCCACCTTCAAAACTACTTACTCTAGACTGTCTCCTTTCTTCCTTCTAGTAAATAATTCAAATGTGGAAGGTTTTACCCATTTTTTCTATCTTTTTGGAAAAGTAAAAGTCCAATTAAATTACGTGATAGATAGTAGTGCTAACCTCTGTTCAATACGAATGAAATACGACAAGGACCAGTTGTTAAAGTGGAAGTAATTTATTATTTAAAAGGAAAATTGTCCTTGTTTCGTATGGCCTGAGTTTGAATTAATGTGAATTTTTTCTATGGGTAAATATTTTGTCATTCATTCATTCATTGTCATTGCTAATTTGATGGGGGAAGGTTCAGTTAGCTTAAATATAACTAATCGAAATGGGATGTTAGCGTGAAATACGAAACACATCATTTATCTAAGCGTACGCAATGAAATAGGGATGAAACTTGGTTAACCCTTCATCGATTTTCCATTTGCAATTTTTCCACAAGTTTTTTTTTGCTTTTTAGCGATGTTTTACGTTTTCCATTTAGCAATAATCGTACCAAGATTCGGTATGTAAAGTATTTCTTTCGTGGAACATGACGGGTACTGCTGGAAGATAAAAGGTGATGGATCCACTTCACTTCCCGAAGAAGCTGATCTATCCAGATCTAGTTGGTTCCCTCCAAATCGAGAGCTTAAGTACTCAAAAAATGAAGGAAGGAATTAAGTTGATGGGTAACATTTGAGCGTAGAAAGGAAACGAAGAAAAAAGAAGAAGAGAAAAAAACGCTCTACTTTTCATTTCGGAAACACCTGTTTGTAGAGAGGAGAGCCATTATTTATTATCCAGGCTGAGTGAATGGCGCGAATGCGACGTGACCCGTGTCGCTGCCACTTCGGCTTCATATGGCATGTAGTACTACGCCTTCCATAATAGGTGCAACCACGCCATTACATCCGCCGGAAATGGAGCATTACGAATTACATTAATGTATGACATTATGTATGTGAAGCCATTATATCGCTTAGAATGGGTGGGTGGTCGATCCATAGTGCTTCGAGTGCACTTTTTTTTTTGGCTAAATTGCGAAATATTCGGCTTGCATTTAGAGATGCTCACTGCTGTGTTTAGCTCACACTCAGATGAATAGAAAAGATGAAATTTGGCTATAGGAACGACACTGGTCATACTATAAATCTTCATAACATGTCATTCCGCAGTTTTCAGTTAGGCAGTTAAACTTAGGTACATGATTCAGGGAGATGAGCAAACCAAATTTTAACTTCATTTCCATGCTAAGCCACCTGAACCCTCCCCCACGTTTTTTTCAACATGATCATCTCATCATTTTGATTGAATCATTTTATTTTATAGATCAACATTGACTGACTATCAGTCTTTCGGGAATACAAATATGTACTTGAGACGATGATCCCACTATACTACGTTGTCAAATAACTATCTTTTCTTACGAAGGACCGTTAACAAGATGACTTTCACTTTCCACTCAGGAAATTCTGAGAAATATGTGTAACATCAGCATGGGCATTAAATATAGTGCCTCTATTGACTTTCCTACCTCTCGTTCTTGAAAAAAGGAGTTTGTTATAAAAAATTATTATAAACCAAATCATGAATGATGATGGTAGAATCCTTCCAAAACTACTGGATTAATGTGATGAGAGTCTCAGCAAACTGCATGGTTTTTACAATGTGGCATGGCCCACAAGGGAATCATAATAATGATTTGGTGGAAAGAGCGGAGAAAGTTGTACTATAGCTACTTTATACAATCTTTCATCTAAAAAATATTATCCTGCCTTCCTGTAACCTCGACAGAGGAGTTATGTATGTAGCTTGCAGATCCGGCTAATTTCCTCTAATCTACCCACCCAGATACCTCTGTCCTGCTGGTTAGCATAAGAACGTAACGAAATTCCAGTTTTTGAACATTATCATCACTATCAGTTTCACCATCCTTATCGAACATCATTCTATCCTGGAAGACCATAGACCATCATCCAAAAAAAAAACGATTATCATCAAGTGCTCATAGCCAACTTTCTCTTCCCTTCCATATCATAACATAACAAACAGCGCCGTACTTACTTTCACCTAACGCTAACGTACTGACTGAAACTTTCCCTTTCTCGATCTTGTTTTTGTCGGATGCTTTCCAGGCATTCCATTTCCAAAACTACTAGATACATATTACTTTTTTTACCAGTGTAACTTACCTTTTATGAGGCTTGTCATCAACATTTTCCGCTACGTATGCCTTCAGCTCGTAGTCAACTCCGCAAGGCTTCCCCGTATCACCTGGTGCTGGCTGAAGAGTCACTGACGCAGGACAGTGTGGAGGGAGCTCGAAAAAGAAGGGGAAAGCGTTGGCTCCCAGCTTCTTCAGAAGTCGTTCCTGGAATCATAATAATGAAATGAAACAAACAAATTAGGGAAAATAATATCAAGTTTAAAAAGATTGGCTGGGCTGATAGTTAATGGTTGGGGGAAAACTTGAGTTAACATTAAAAATATATATCTAGACAGATGATATCAGATATCCTTCCGGCTAATTTAACTTAACTAGGAATTTTGCATAGTCGAACGAACAGCATAGTCCTCTACGGCTTACATAAAAGCGCAATCTGAGCACAAGGTTGTTTGAATTACATAAATTGTTTTCATTTACAAAAATTAGTGTAATTTGCTTAGAGTCTGGGCTCAAATTTCAAATTAAAACGAGCTCGAAATGACCAGTTTCAAATTGCATAATTAACTTTGACTTTTTTTAAAGCAGCAAATGTACGTACAACAAACAGAGGGGCTTTAAGTAACTTGATCCGAAAGTTACCTACGCATGTGATCCGGGGTATAACTTACATCCTAATTATAATTGAATGAAAATTAAATATAATGCTACACCCTTAATAGACATGCTCATTCCAATATTTTATTACAAGAAAACTGCGTAGTGCTTTCTCCACGTTATCACGAAACAATTCCGAATTGGCAGGAAGAACCAAAGCAGCAGTTTAGATGATGATCATTATCATGACATGACATGGCACCCGGCCAGAATCGATTGATCGGAGATTATTATTGTGTAACTGTTTACTTCACATACATGCATGACCTATTTACGGCGGAGTCGTGTCGTATCGTAACCGGGTCTTTATCCATCTGATCATCTGTGAGCCATAACCTCCTTCCGCTTTCGCAAAAAATCTAACATTTCCGGACAGCGATATGGTGACATCCGTTCAGCCGAAAAGGTCAAAGGTGGAGGGATTTATGAAGATATTAACTTTCTCCAAAAAAAAACGAAGCAGAAAAGAACAGTCTCCCCTACTGTTGTTTATGATACAGAGGACGGAGAAAGCCTTTCAAGTGCCCTGTCATCCTGTCAACAAGGATGGAAGTGAACTGCCTCAGTGAATGGCAGGTATTTCATGTCATCAGAGTTGACAATGGGATGTCATCTCATCTCCTCCAATTCCATCATACAACTTTTGTATCGTAGTTTTAATTATATTTGTATTTACTTATATGGGCTTAAAAAATTCTTTTCAGAGGAGAAAGCAAAAGATTTAGTAACATCCGATCCGATCCCCTTTTGTGTTTTTTTTGGGAAAGTATCTTCTTTCAAAGATCCATCCTTAATGGCATGGGCTATGAACGCACCACTTCACTCCATTTGACCTTTTCAACGAAGAGGATCCCGAGGAGGAAATTGAAGTTAGTGAGCATTTAATTGTCTTTTGAAACTTAAGTTTTTTTCTCATCATCATCATCAGGTTTCTGGGGAGGGCGAGTGGAGGACTCCTCCAATCCAACACTGCATGCATGAGATATGGAGAGATAGTTTATTATATGGCTTTCAGGGAACAAAGAAAAGTCAACGGGAGGAACAAGGGAGTAATCAAAACTGCTTCAGTATCATCAACAAAAGCCAGAGACTTTAGTTATCATCATTACCAGCGGCAGCTTTCTCCCTCCCTCCCTAGTGACTTCATTACTTTGTGGAAATATTGACCTAGCATTATGATCATCATCCTCACATCATTCCTGTGAGTCCCTTGTAGGGAATCTTCTATGAAAAGTTGTGGTCTGGATGGATGGATATGGATGGATAGTGAGGATGCTGTGGCAAAAAAAAACTTTTCAGCCTAACCAACCTCCCTTATCTTTTTTTACCTATTCTCAAGTGTATTGTTATTAAAATTAAAAAGCTCTTGTGAGAGGAAGTAAATGAAATGAAAAAAGAAAGATAGGAGGAAAGAATGGAATGGCATTTTCTTATCTTCTGGTATCATAACGCCTCGTGCCACCCGGAGGAAAGTCAAGTTGGCTTAAAGAAGACAGGCAAAAGCAGCCGTTGTTCCCATCCTTGCCAAAATCTTTTTTTTAAATACGTAAGTACCTAACGTAAACTGGGGTGCGGGTGAATGGTCATAAAAAATGCATATGACATTTGTTCAGTGAAGCGAGAAGCCCTATATAGCCAGATATTTATGCAGGGAATCGCATAAAAATACTTGCTTTTTTCAACATGTCACGTACAATTACACTTTTTATTTTAATACATACTCCGAAGAAGAAACATCCACCCACCAAAGGGCATAGGTAAACACAACAAAAGAGAAAGTAGAGAACGGAAGGGACTTGAATGGTTTCTTCCTTTGTCAGTCTCCCCCTATTTATTGTATACATAATTGATAGAATGGGAGAAAAATTGTTAGAGGAAAAGAGGGAAATGGCCTATTGCAAAACGTATTGTTGAACATAAGTCGAATATATCGGGTGGTCCAAATTACACTCCGGATCTTTTATCGTGAATAACTCTCTTCATACTAAACCAATCAAAACGTTCGATGCATCAATCGAAAGAGGAGAGTTTTGGAAAATTTCTAGCACAAACACCGGAAGCTAAAAACGTTTTAATTTTGATTGATTTTGGAATGAGTAAAATGAATAATTTTTAGTGGTCCTTTAGATTTAAAAACTGAAACGTAAATTGATGGTCACTGAGCATGTTGATAATTTTTTCGAACTTTATGATTTTTAAGAGAATATGGAAAATTGGTTAAAACACTCGTTAAACGAACATCGATCAAATGCATTTGTGATAACG
>JAQGAI010002614.1:0-12008 GCA_034696905.1 Lepidocyrtus violaceus
GCTTTTGTTGCTTTTTACGCTTTTTCAAAAAATAATTTAAATAGTTTTGAAATCGTCGTGTTTCGCTTGTTCAAATTTATATAGCCAATAACTATCTATTTTGAAGATTAGTTTTTGTTGCTTTAGTTGCTATTTGCGGGCCTTAATAATAACTAATTCTAATAACGTGGGGATGGAAGTTCCATATTTATCATACCGTCGATTGACAATAATTCCAAAGTGAGATTGATGGAAGACTTAGCTCTGGAACACTTAACCTCTACTTCGGCACTTTCTCCAACGTGGAGTCGCGTTAGACACACCTCTAGCAAGCGATCCAATTCAGAAGAACTTGTTAAGCCAATTGTTGCGGCGGTAATTGTATCTCCCGAATCCGAAGCAGTGACGGATGGAGAAGGAAGATAGAACGAAGTAGCTAGAGCAATTCCTCGGTCATCGTTAGTTTGCCCAGTTGAAACATTTGAGATATTGAGAATTTTAAAGCTGCACGTGGAACCCTGGTGTGGACAGCCCTCTTTTAAACTTTTATAATCTTTGAGAATATTAATCTTCTTTAGGTCGACAACACCATCGTCGCTTTCGTAACTGAACGACATTTTGGGTTGGGAATTGACAGATGAAGAAGGATACGAAAAGTAAGTAAGTTTAACTAGGTATGTGGTTGAGTTTTCTTCAAGCCCGAACTCAGGATGATGTTCCAACTCCCTTAATTGTATCCTTAATCCATTGTAAGTATTTTTCACTTCCTTGTTCAATCTGTAATCAGAATCCAAATAAGAAAAATCAGATTACCAAAATCACTGAAACTTAAATATGAACTGTCGCATGTCGGTGCGAATTTTTTAAACACAAAGATAATACAGTATAATCTTACGGGAACGGCAATAACTTCCGGTACGTCGTATGGATGATTATCTCTAAACAGATCGAATGGAATAATTAATGGCCAATTCATTATAAAATATCACAAAAAAGCAAAGGTTAAACTCCTTGAAGTTCAGTACAAAATCCTTACTTGACAAACTTCTCAATCTGTTCCACCTTGTCCGATTCAGTTTTTATCATCTGCAAAAGTATAATCAAAGAGAATTTAGTTTCACATTCGTTGGTCATTCCCAGTCAGTGAAAATAATCATTAACGATTCAGGGTCCAAAAATATGAATATGGAAAAAATCTATCGTACCAAAAGTAGTTCAGAGTCTTCGTTGATTTTGCCCTCCCACTCGTACCTAGGAACAAAAATCAAAAGTGATGAAGAACAGCGAGCCGTCGTCACGTTGCACGTATATTATGAAGTAAGCAAAGCTAAACTTGCGACAAAATTTATCTTAATCGTAATGTGAATCATCTACTTACACAGACGTAATTTGTGGGATAATGTTAACACAAGCGGCTAATCTATTTGTCACAAGGCCACTGAAAAGGAAAACAATAATTGGCAAAATGTTAGACAACTGTACTTATATTAAAAGAAAGCAGCTAACTTCAATAAAAAAAAAAAAATTTCTGAAAACTTTACGTACTGAGCAATTTTCTTAGCCACTTCAATATTGGGAGTGGTGACAAAAACAGCTCGGAAGTTATTCATGACCCCAGGTTGATCCCCTTTCGAAAATGAAGCAACGCCAACAGGCAGGCTGGAAAAGTAGCCGAGAAGACTTCCAACAACGATACCAGCAACGCACAAAAGACCGAGAAGTGACAGGAACTCCTTAACTTTGAGCTTCAGCATGGATTCGGACAGGACCTCTGGAAACATTTAAAAAGTAAGTAATTTAAATAAATGTAAAATAACAAGTCAACAAAAAAGTCTCAGACACATTATCACATCGCTATCAACGAAGTCAATATAACAAACGAACTAACATTGCATAATTTGTACTAAGTGTGACTAGTGTAGTGTAATTAAATTAATTGCTTGTTTACGAAATGCTCAATCAAGAATAATGAAACTGATTTCAATGTCAGTGAAAGAAAGTCCAGCTCATTGTTCATTGTTCCATTGTCAAATTGAAAATCCCAAGGGAAAAGCATCCCATTACTAATCTAATCACATACATTTAACGTGTTAATTAATTACCTTCTTTCGATGATCAATTCAAATTTATTTAATCACTTTCCAATTCCAACTTCCTCCGGTTTTAACACATCCAAACTTGCTAATAATTTCCCTTTCATCAAAGTCAAAAACAAGAGAAATTCAAATCAAAACCTTGCGCGGGTTTAGTTGGGGCATTGTGACTCATTATGGGGAGCATGTTTTAGGTATGCAGCTTTCTCCCCTTTCTTTTTGCGTTGCTTTCACTTTCCTTTATTAGTCCGGCCGGATACAGAAAGGTGAATTAAATATGAGCTGGGGACGGACGGGAGCTGTGAGCTGGTCTTTGTCTTTTGGAATTCTTTGGATGGGGATGCATTGCATCCCATTCCCATCCCATTTCCTGGAATGGAATTGGTGGATTACGGGGGATCAAGTGGAAGTAGGTGAAAGTAAACTTTAGACTTCCGTGTCTTGTTGACTGCTCCACTTTCTCTACCCTTCACAGCCCCCATGGCTTACTCCGACTTTATTTTTCCAATGTGAAATGAATGCGAAGTTTTTCAACCTTTACTTTCGAGAAGAAAAGCAACTTTTATGGCTTTGATTATGTAATCCAATTATATAATAGATTCATTCATATGTATCTAATTTGAGCGTGGTGTGGGTGGGTGGATTTGGTCGAATTTTATCGTATAATGTTTAATTTTATCCAGCCTTTCCAATTTAATGGTATTACATCATACAATGACAATTCTGATTTCCAGTGGTCAAATAACATCGCTGATTCTTTATTAATGTATGCAGCTTGTCCTCGTAATGCTTATCATTTATGCAGGAGAAATTCGGTCTGTAAATTAGCTCCGACATGAGTGACGTTGTCTTATGTAATCTTCATTAGATGAAATGGGCTTTTGGCTCAAGGCCAATTACACGAACCAAACAAGCGGTTGCATGGGCAGGTGGATTCATTTCCTTTGTCTTGTCAGCCCTAGTCCTCCACCATCCCTTGATTAAATATTTATTATGCATGACATGATGTATGCTTGCAAAACAATAAAGGCCGAGCGAGAATGATGATGATGAAACAATGAGAGTTTTAAAGTGAAAGTTACGTAAGTAAATTAAATTTCTTTCCGGCTTGGCTTAAATTTCTTTTGTAATATTTATATTTTTTATTTAAATATTCAAGTATTGAAAAACAACATGCAGCATGCACTTAGAATTAGAAAGGGATTAATTATTAATTGTCTGTCTTTTTTCTAAAAAAAAATCAGTGATATATAATTATATAGGTATGTGTACATCGAGCATCTTTACATTATGGCAAGAATAGTGGTTGCATAATAATGTTTGTGTAACTTGATTTTATTTACATTTTTATTACATAAATTTTAGTTGAAAGTTTTGTTTTTCTGTCACTAACCTGCTGTGATTTGAGCTACTTTTTTAATTGCTTTAAAATTCAACTCTTTTTCTTGATATATTGCTTTCTATGTAATTTACATAAGTATAATGAGAGAGTCAAGAGGTGTACATAATTGAATGACAATTTATATGTTTTCTACAATACTAAACATGTATTTAAGCCTCTACGGTGGGGTTTCTAAACATGCGAACAGGATCTGCCAAAATCATCTTCTCCTCCCTCCCTCCCTTCTTTCTCTCCAGGATAGGACTTGGGTTGGTTGTAATTGTAATGTAGCAAGGTTCTTGGCTCTAGTGAATAAAATCCGGAAAATGTAGAGAACTGCTTTGCTGAGGTGGGATGATTTATTTAATCAGCAAGTTCATCAATTAGTCTGCACATGAAGATGGAGAGGAATACAGCCACGATAGAGGCTATAGTGGTGATCACCAAGCATCCTTTTAGCACCCAGATTGCTGTTATGCAGTGGCTGGTTGTGAAGGTGGCGATCTTATCTGGAAGGGGAAAAAGAGAAAGCAGATATTTATTACAAAAACGAAAAGTCAGATTTAAAAATCAGGTCATTTATTACGGGGAAGCAAACCGATTTACTTACCTAGGGGGAATGCCGGAGAGTAGGCATTGATTTCACACGAACATTGATTATTATCCTTCCCCTCGCAGCTTTCTCCGTTTATTGCGTTAAACGTGTTGAAGTTGATGAAGATGACGGCCATCGCGATAACTGAGGAGAGCACAGCGTTGGCAATCGCCAGAAGGGATGTCGCATTGAGCTAGTTCATTCATATTTTTGATTAGTGATTGACATTGAGTTAATCATGACTGATTTACAATTTGCATATATTACATAGCCAAGTACGTGATAAGTTTTGGGGGATGGAGATGAGGATAATTTTCTCATTTGTATGTACATATGATACAGTTTTTGATGACTTACCAGAATGACATTTCGGAACGGTTTCCACGCACAAACGATTGTACTCAATCCACAAATGAGGTACTAGCAATGTGGAAAGGTAAACGTTTTCAAATATGACATGAAAATGACATTTCTCCTAAAAATGTCCTATAAAATCCATATGAAATTGAATATGTATTCAGCTTATTTTCAAAGCATCTCACCGTAATCGCAGGGATGAAAGTAGGCACATATTCAAACAAAGGCAGGGTTTCCGAGTCCAAATAAATCCAGAGAAGTACGGCAACAAGGAAGTACGATCCGGACTGGTAAAAAATGGATTTTTTAGGCAAAAATTCTTCTTGTTTTTCAAAAAATACGAGTCAAAAATATGTTCCTTAGTATTTATTGGTCAGGTGGATAGAAAAAATACGAGAAAAAATCTAGAATAAAATGTGTTTCTTCAGGAGGTGCATCAAAAATATGTTCATGTGCAGGCAGAGTTTCCAAAAAAAAATCAAAAATTGTTTCCGGATATCTTCGATTAACTTAACAGGGAGAAGGGGTACGTGTACACACAAACGCTTCGTCTTTTTCCGCTTCCATAAAAAAATGAAAAATTATTTTTTAAACAAAATAAAAAGATTTGTTCGCTGGAAAAATTAATATTATTTGGAGTTTATACAATTTAGTTAAGGTGTACAATACATATATTTAAACTGTATATACATGTCTAAACTTTTTATGTTTAAAAGTGAAAGCAGAGTGAAAGTATACACTGTATTTACACAAGGTGCACTAAATTAAATTTTCTGCACTCAAAATGCGAAATAGATATAAATTAGTTAATGATGGCTCAGTCAGACTTACAATAACGATTGCAATGGTGCCACACTTTGTGTAGATGGCAGTTTCACTATTATCATTATTAAAGCCTTGTTTAGGCATATGCGTTTCTGGATCGTAAGTATTCATGCTGGGATAATCCATTTAGGTTTCACTTTTTCAAAACAAATCTAGTTCTAGTTTCTAGAAAACTTAGGAATTACATCACAGACTTAACTTTAAAAAACTTAATATTGTTTCAACCTCGGAGGAGGATTTGGAATGGAACGTCAGGAAGAAAGGGGACTTGAGAAAGGGCACTTTTATATGAAAAGGGCTCTCCTTTCTCCGTGCGTTTTATAGATATAACAGTCCCATTTTTAATCGCTTCCCGATATTGCATGTAAGGCTTATGATATGGATGGTGGATGGAGGATGGGGCTGTGAGGGGAAAGTATGTTTTGGTCTGCGGTGATTCTGGGATGTAGGTTTTTGTACCGTTTCCATCCGCAGTCCGCATCTTCGGAGGGAGTCTGGCTACGGATGCTTTCTCCGAGTATGGATGAACCAGGAACAAGAGTCCGCATCCCAGCCGAACCCTATTCTCGGTGGTCTCCTTATCAATGACTTGCGTCAGCCGAGTGCTTGTGCTGAGGTATTCCAGTAGGTTGTGAATGAGAGCAGTTCATGCTTGGCAAAAAAAAAGGAAGGGAAGAAGAGCAAATAGATCAAGATGCTGGATGGGTATAATATGCTGCTGCTGCTGGTACACATATGTGCTTTCACTGCTTTCTCTCTTGTTTTCTTTTTATCTTTTTATTTATTCGATATTCCACCACTCCACTCGTGTCCTAGTTGGCTGCTGGAGTGTGTGAAATGTTATACCAAAAGTTTTTGGAAGACAGTCTAAACTCGTAATTGAGTTAGCATAAATTTTCTTTCATATGAAAGGAGTTTAATGAACGGACCACTGACTCAAGATTTAATCATAAACTTTTTTTAAAGGAAAGTTAAATAAAAACTTTATTTCTTTTATGTTAAAAAATGAAACAGGTTCATGATATGCTTAATTTTAGTATAAAAAAGTTTCTTCCCCTTCCCAAAAATGTTAATACCCGGAAGGTTAGAACAAATGAAATTAGTGCAAAAAAAAGATTGCCGTGCTTCACGAAAACTATCACTAAGTTGGTGATTAATAAGGATGATTAGTTAGTAAATTCCTTGTTAAATGGTTCATTGACTTGCCTAAAAGACACAAGGCTTAACTTTCACCAAGCAATTACAAGTTTGTCCCCTTCTTCGACAGAGTACGTGGCCAGCTCCACAAAGTCATCTTCCAAGGCGAAGGTAATTCCGGGATTCTGAAAGTAAATTAGAACAAATGTGCGAAGCCAACTTCATTAGATGGTTGGAACTAAAAAAAAATTAAGGCACTTCTCATCATTTCACCCTTCAAAAACTCACTTACCCTGGAACTAATGACAGTAATTTTAGTTGGAGAGTCGTCCTCGCGGAAGACTCTCTGAATTAAACCTTTCAACTTTTGGACGGTCATTGTAGGCATAACTTTTTTAACGGTTGGCTTGTGCTGGGTGGGTGGCTCGCATATTAGCGTTACACTTAGGAGGGATGTCTTCATTGTTTTTGCTACTGCAACTTCACCCGTCTCAGATTGCCCCCATTCTGTAATGGCATGGAATAATTAATGAGTTCCCGTTTTCATAATAGTTTATCTGGATGAAAAACAATGGGCTGTCAAGATCTAAGACTAAGACGTACTTTCCACGAGCTCGCTGTATCGGGGATTTTCCGAGACGAACCTGAAGCTATCTTTCCCAGCCTCCCATTGCAAAAAGTAGCGTTTGACGTAGTCTATCTCAGAGTCCCGGCGTTCTTGTCTTGTGATGTCTACGCCTTCAAGTTTCTATAGATAGAATTAATGAATAAAATAGTATTCCATTAGTAGTGGCTCCTATAAACATTACCAGTTGGAGTGGTTTATTATACCACACAACATTTGTTTTTTCTTACTTGAATATTTCCCAACCGGGCTATAACCAGTTGTCTGTTGGTTGTGCGGGAGTCTTTGTTGAGTAATGGGTTCAGATCTATTCTAAGCTCACGAAGATTCTTCAATTTGTTCAGCTCACTTACGGAGATCCACTGAAAATCATGTACCATAAAAATAAAATAAAATAAAAATACTAAAATAAAATATATTTACTCCATATGACACAACCGCATGACGCATTTTAATTTACTTACAAACGTTACATAAGAGAGCATGTAATTTAACTTACATCGTCGATGGAATTTTCAGTAATGTTGAGTAGCTTTAGGTTGGGGAAAAACGAGGTATGAACCGTATGAACTTGATCTGTCTCTGCTGGAAATCGGATGGCCCTAATTGTGTTCCCACACAGGTTAAGATACTCAAGTCTAGGAAAAGAAAACCAATTTAAATTGTATCAAATGGAAATTAGAAAGCAAATTTTACGCTTCACTTCCGTAAGAGTTCTTTGTACTTTTCCAGAGTCGTCAGTTTCAAAACATTGTCCCAAGAAGTGAGCTTGTTTCCCTCCAAGTCTAGTCTTGTAATGTTCTTCATGATTAGCGTGTGCGGACTTATTTCACAAATTCCATTAAAAGGGACCTAAAATAGATGAATCCGACTTTTTACATTATTAGTTCTTTTCTACCTTCTTCCAGTTCTTCCAGATATTTATTAAAATGCGGTACGAAAGAACTTTTCAGGTGGTAATAACTTCATTTTGTCATTCTTGGTCGTTACCTGTAAATTTGTTAGCTTTGGCCATAGTGCCGAAACCCGTAGGACAGAGTCCCACGTATATCCAACAGTCCCTAAGATAACGTGGTCCACAAATAGAAATGAATTTTTATGCTGTTCCAGTTCCTTATCCGTGATTTCAGTCAATTCATTTTTACTAAAAAATAAACTCAAAGTTAAAATCGAAATTTTGAAATCGGCAAAATACCGGGATGGACATAACTGATTGATGACATTTTCTTGAATTACCTGAAATCGATTCTGCTCAATCGAGGCAATCCCGAACTTAGGTATCCAATAAAAGACCAACTTCTTATTAAGTTGTCAGCGAGTTCCAAACCTTCAACGTTAGGACAGAGTGTCACAATTTCCTTTAGTTCTTCCTCGCTGGATGAGTCCACAATCCCTTTCGAGCTCAAATTCAATATTTTTAACTGGCCATAAGAAATCTTGGTTTGCTCAAGGCGACCCTCAATAGACTTCACAGAGCTCAAGGCGGCATCATCCCGACCATATCGTAAAATTAAGGCATCCTTGATTTTCCTAATTTTCTTCGCCTTTTGAGGTCTTATAAATGAGCCCGAGTTTGGAACAGCGCACTGGAAATAGTCTGTTCCATCAACAGATCCACTATGCTTCCCTCTGGAATGATCATCCCATTCTATGCCCAGCCAGGTTCCAGCGTAGCTTCCAACAGGTCCAATGTATTTCACTACGCCAGTGAATCGTTGGGCGTCGCAAATTTTATCGCACAAATCGTAGTTTTCATCTGTCACACTATCTCCACCTGGACGTGCGGTTCGAGGTGTTTCTGGAACCGCTTCATCGATCACTTCGAAGTGGAACATGATTCCTGGGATGATATTCTGAAGCGTATGGGTCCACGAATACTGATGAATTCACTTGATGGGATGATTTTATAGCGCTGCAGAATGTTTATTCTTCCTTCATTTGCCAACTCAAAGCCAACTTCTCGAACGAATAGCATGTGATTCCTCCAACAACTTTGCGGAAACAGTTTTCGGCTAACCTACGTGTCCAAACAAGAGCAGAAAAAATAGATAATTAGCTTTCCTTGTATCATTTCATTAAAAACAACATCGGGCAGCAATAATCTTTAATATCTGAACAGAATAATTAACTAATTTATCCACCTCTGATGGACAGATTGACTTGGAAAGGCCTCTGGCGGTACAAAGTTCCAAAACAGTCTTACGAATACTTTCCTCGACTGTTTCCTTCACTCTCACTTCATTTCCGGCTAATGATGACGATGTTTTCTTGAGTGGACAATTTGGGGAACAATCAGGTACAGATTTGCCTTTTGAACTCATTTACAATAAGCAAAGCACTGTTCGCCACCTGAAATAACAATGTACACAATAAAAATTAAAATGACTTCAAAGAACAAGAAATTCAACGGTGGTTTCTTATCTGGAATTTGCACTAGCACTATATTATTCATTATTCCAGTCTGCTCAATAAAACATTGGCTGACAGAGCTAACTGACACGCAATTAGGTTCATAGTTCATCTTCAAAATCAGTCATTTTACCTTTTTCGAACTCAAATTACTGTTTGTTTGGCTGTCTGTGTGGGAGATGGTTTTGGACATTTCATTTTTGTGTTTTGGTTTAGTCGGGTTGATTGGCGCTTGATCATATGATCATTTCAAAAATCACATGTGATCGGACTTGATCGGTTCGTCTCCGTCTCAAGCTTTGCCCTGTGCTAAGCTATGTCTAAAGCTGTTTGTCAATGCATTTGATCATTTCTTCACCCTTTCTTGCAACTTATTTCCACGAAATCTAATCGTAATCAAAATACAGTTTACAGTGAATTTCACAGTTTGTAGAAGACAGATTAGAATAATTAGGTTAGTTTCAAGTTAGTTAGCTTGTATAACTACTAATTACAGTTAAGGTTTTTAGCTATCCCTGTCATTGTCATTACAAAACAGGTTGTTGGATGAGGAATTGATTTGACTGAATTAAAGGAGACAGCTGAAGAAAGGTGACACGTGACACTTGACGTTTGTACTTTGGAACTGATTTGTGATAAGGAAACTCCGTAGCGTTAGCTTATACTTTACAGAGTATTTTCGTAGTTGTCAATTAAAACATTAAAAGGATATCATTTGATTTGTGCATGTTTACTAAAAGATTACTGACTTTTATTAAATTACAGGACTGACTGATTGCCAACCAAACAGGTGACGGGGGGCAGCGGGGAAGATTGATTAATCCATCAACACCAAGCAGAATGTCTGTGTCCAGTGTCTGGAGAAGCTTCAGATTCCTCCGAGCATCCACTGATATCTTAAAGCCGCAGGTACCGCACCGGCCCAATCGATTTAAACCTAGGCCCTTCATCACTTCTAAGATGGCCACTAGTCGTAATTATTCTACTTCCGCGGTCGACGGTGGGGACGGGGACAATCCATCTTCATCATCGTCATCCTCCTCAGAAGATCTCGTGATTGTTGAGAAGATGCAGATGATACACACAATAACACTGATAGGGATCAACCGACCCGAAAAGCGAAATTGTGTCAATCACGCCACGGCTGTAAAGCTGGAAGAGGCTATCAAGGAGTTCGAGAATGACCCCACCTCAGCAGCTGCCGTTTTATACGGGAAGGGCGGCAACTTCTGCGCAGGGTATGACTTGGAAGAGGTCTCAAATACAGGGAAGGAAGGAGCTAGTCTAGACTTCTTTGCAAGTGATAACTTCAACCCTTCAAATGAAAAGGGTGTGGGGCCCATGGGCCCTTCCAGAAGATTTTTCAAGAAGCCGGTCATCGCCGCAGTATCCGGCTACGCCGTCGCCGGAGGATTGGAATTGGCCTTGATGTGCGACATCAGAGTGGTGGAGGAAACTGCCGTACTCGGAGTCTTCTGCAGGAGATTTGGCGTGCCATTAATTGACGGAGGGACTGTCAGACTCCCACATCTAATCGGTTTGAGTCGCGCAATGGACCTTATCTTAACTGGACGTCCGGTCAAGGGAAAGGAGGCACTTGAAATTGGACTTGCTAATCAACTAGTGGCCTGTGGAACTGCTCTAGGTCAAGCTATCCAGTATGCAAATCAGATTAGCAAGTTCCCCCAAGAATGCCTGAACCGAGATAGACTAAGTGCCTATAACGCCACGTATTCCGCCCAGAGTTTCGAAGATGCTGTTAAATACGAGATGGAAAATGGATTGACTGTCTTCCAATCCGAGTCTGTGGAAGGGGCAACCAGGTTCTCGGAAGGGGTTGGGAGGCACGGATCATTCAACCTACATGGGATCAAGTCACTCAAGGGCTACAATGAGAACAAAGAAGAGACCAACTCAAAACTTTAATTAATGTGACGTATGAATATCATAATTATAAATTAACATAACTTAACATAATTTGATACATACTTTATGATATGATTCTATTGACTTTGCGAAAACCAAATATCAATATCCATATTTTAAAAACATTTTTGATACATCGCATTGGCTGATTGATTCTTGTTAAATATTTATGATAAGATCATCAATAAACTGTGCCACTGTGCTTATACCTATTGCAAATGAAGTATGAACGCATTTTCCCTACTTTGGAACTTGGAACCTCTGGAAATTCAGTGGAATTATGAATCTGTACAGAAATTTCATGCAAAAATATCCCTCATTTCACATTTCTGAAAACCGGTCTGATGTGAGATGCGCTCGTCTCGTATGGACTGCAACAAAGCAAAGCTAAGCCAGAGAGAAATCTACAGCAGCGGTAGTCCATAAGGTTCAAGTTATACATACATGGGAGAAGGGCTTGGATTTGGATTGGACTCGCTAATATTATGTATCGCTATTCCCTGTGACGTATGTGTGTAGTGTAAAGGGTCATTGTTCCTTTCCGATTGTTGATTGTGTAAATTAAGAACACTTCGTTTGTTTGTAACATAAGGCCCAAGCCAAACCTTGTTTACGTTTTACTTAATTACGTTTCCAACATTATCTTTTCCCCAAGAATTCAATTTACCTTAAATAAGTATC
>JAQGAI010002615.1:0-12007 GCA_034696905.1 Lepidocyrtus violaceus
TTGGGACTACCTTCACCAGGAGCACATACCTACTTTAACTGATAGTGTTGAATCCATTAATTGGGATTGGCTCGGTAAACCAGCCAAAATGGCAACCAGAATAGACTCACCAATGCCGACATTCAACCAAACCCTCACAAAAAATAATTTAAAAACCTTTTTGGATAATTACTCATATTATCTTAAAGTTAAAAAATTGAAGACTCGGAAGCAAAGCGGCTACTCCCGCTAGTAGTGCATAATGAAGTATTCAAGCAATACCTAGCTATCAAAGATGAGGAGATAAGGGATGATACAAAATCATGGCTAATATTTAGGCAGGAAATTTTAAAAGAATGTCCCATGGAGGATGATGTAGGCTATGACTCAGTTTGGGAGGTTCTCAGTTTACAACAGCCACCAACGGTAAAAGCATCACATTTTATCCAGAAGCTAAGGTACCTAATTGGAACTGAGGAATGGAAGAAGCATACGGAAGATATCTTGATAGCTGCTATGGTTAAAAAATTAGACATTGGAGTACAGAAATACCTACACTGCGTAGGCATACCAAAAACATATGCCGATCTCCGTACTAAGGTTGAAGCATATGAGTCAAAAACTAGTCCATTTTATACCGAGGCCGTTATAAAAAAAGAAGCGGCTGGAGTAAACCTTTCAAAGTTGATTGAATCTGAGTGCTTGCAAGAACAGCGCATAAACGAGCTAGAACTCCAAATCAAGCAACTTACATTGCAAAATAACAGTGCAGTAGAAAATGCACAGGAAAAGCGTATGCGGGAATTGGAATTGCAAATAAAACAACTTTCTCTACAAAATGAAAATAACGAGTCTGATATGATAAGCGCACAGCAAAGCGTTCCAAGGAATTTTTCTGGAAATAGCTTTAGAAACAGAAACTTTTCTCCAGGATTTAGAGACCAGCGACGGCCCAGACCGGTATTCTCTAACCCACAACCTCGGTATAATAATGATTTTCAAGCATACAACCGTAATCCATCTAGGGATGTGCGGTGCTTTTCATGCAACCGAGCTGGCCATTTTGCATCAGCATGCCCCAATGGAAGAAGAGTTACTTTTAGGGATGAGATCGTAAATCAGGGACGTTCATTCCCTAATCCCCAAGCAAGAGAGTTTTACAGCAGTAGGTATTCTGCTTCTCAGAACAGGACAAAAAACTAATTACAGCCGACTCCCAGAGTCGGCCTGGCATATTGAAAGCGGAGAGAAAGAAAGAGGAAGTGGTAATAAAATCTTTTCAAGAGGGCCCACTCATTATTTCAGTTTTAATAAATGCCGCTGAGGTAAAAGCCACCCTAGATACCGGAGCTGCAGCGAGCATTATAGCTAAATGCAATGCTAGTACGTTCAGAACCATACCAAACAACAAAATTCAATTAACTAATGTAAGTGGAGGTATGGTTGATGATGAGGGTATTGCTCTTGTTAAATTTGCAGTAGGTAGATTGCACATTTCATATCCTATGATCATTGTAGATAAGCTCCCTTGTTCCTTAATTTTAGGAGCAGATTTCATGTATAAATTTTCTTGTATAGTCCAGACAGACAGAAATAAACTTTTATCGCCCTTTTTTGGGAGTGTAGATATTGTAAATAAAAATGAGTTGTTTTTAAAACGTTTTGATTTGCTACAGTACGTAGGTACGGATAATAGCACAACTAACGATGGCAGCTGCAAATCAAGTCAAGCTTTTACTTTAGATAATGAAAAACAACGCAACTACATGCATGATGGTAGTGGACAAGCTGAGTATGCCACAACTTCACAAATCTTTGTCTCAAAAACACCATCGTTAAATGGTCAGACGATAAGTAATAATTCAAAAAATACACAGAAAATCCATTATACTTGTCCAACGAAAAATAGCTTTTTACTTTTACCAAGTCAGGATGAGATAAAAGAGATGGAGAGCAGTAATGAACAAAAACAATTAGGTAACGGTGCTCTTTCGGCTTCCTCTTTCCCATTTTCATTCTCTGTCAATTCGACTCAAAGGAAAATTAAAAGTTGCAACAACGTAATTTCATCATCTCCTCATTTTAGCCACAATTTGCAGAGTAATAAAAATTGTTTTTCTGTCGAGGATACCTATGTACACGAGCAAGAAAAACAGTTTCATGAGCTGATAAAAAATATTCCTAGGAAAAATAGATATCTTCGTGTAGCCATGGCTAGTGTGTTGCCAGCTAGAACTTATGCTAAGGCACCTATAGCCAAGATACCTATTCCTCCCCAAAACGATATTGTCATAATAAGAAATGAAAAGCTTTTTGATAAAATGAATATTCTTGTTCCACACATGCTAGTTAGTTCGGAGACCAGCCATGTATACTTATGTAACCCAACAACAAAGGATATAACGCTTTGTAAAGATACGCGTTTAGGTAACTTTCACCCAAAAATTGAAGCAAATATTTTCGCTGCGCAGTTAGCTCAGCCGCATTTAGAAGATATGCCTACTGAAGCGGACATAGCTAAAGTACATATCAATCCAAAGCTTCCTGATACATATAAGCATAAATTAAGGAATTTGATTTTAGACTATTCTGACGTTTTTTCCTTTAGGGGGAAAATTGGACGAAGTCGCAATTTTAAATTCAGTATTGATACAGGCTCAGCAAAGCCAATTAAGCAACGTCCATTCCCCTGTTCCGAGAAGGAGAATGAGATATTGGAGGGACATATTAAAAAAATGAAAGATTTAGGTATTATCGAGGAATGTGAGTCCGAATGGTCCTCTCCATGTTTTACGGTACGGAAGAGAGATGATGATGGGAAATATACACAGACAAGATTTATAATCGACTATCGTTCTCTAAATAATGTGAGCGGAAAGGACCGGTTTCCACTTCCGGAAATACAGACTATATTAGATCAATTACGTAATACAACGCATATCTCATCGTTAGATTTGTCCAGTGGGTACTGGCAGCTTGGACTAGATGAGGAGGCAAAAAATAAGGCAGCTTTTGTTACAAAATCAAAAATGTACCGACCACTTGTCCTTCCTTTTGGAGTCACTTGTGGCCCTGCAAAATATCAACGAATGATGGCTGCTGTGCTCTCATCTATGATACCTACGCAGTGTTTATGCTATATAGATGACATTCTCGTTCATGCCCCTGATGAGGAGACTCATATTAATAATTTAAAGGAAGTATTTGAGAAACTTAGGTATGAAAATTTAACGTTACAACCTGGGAAATGTAAATTGATGATGGACGAAACCCGTGTTTTGGGTTTTCTTGTGTCCCGGTCCGGATACCGTCCTGACCCATCAGATGTAGAAGCTATAGCAAAAATGAAGCCTCCCGTATCCAAGAAACAGTTGATGGGCGCGATCGGGAGTTTTGGATTTTTCCGTCGTTTCATAAAATCTTTTAGCAGTATATGTGCTCCCTTAACAGATATGCTAGCCAAAGATAAGAAAATAGTGTGGGGAGAAGCCCAGCAAAACGCATTCGATTTACTTAAATCAAAATTAATATCAAATCCGATTTTAGCATTTTTTAATCCTAAATTGCCTGTAATTTTGAAGACAGATGGATCATTGTCTGGTCTGGGAGGTTGCCTACTTCAAAAGTATGATGGCATTGAAAGGCCTGTTGCTTTCATCAGTAGGAAATTGACAAAAAGTGAGAAAAATTACACAACGTCTGAAATTGAGATACTAGCATTAGTATTTAGCTTTAAACGCTTACGTTCATACCTATATGGAGCAGAAATACATGTTTACGTAGACCATTGCGCACTATGCTATATACTTAAAGCAAAATCCAATAATCTCACTCCGCGCCTATCACGATATGCTATTCTCCTTTCAGAGTTTAATATAGTTGAAATTAAGCATATCAAGGGGAAGGATAACTGCATAGCCGATGCATTAAGCAGGAATCCATTAGATTACTTTGTGGGGGAAAATGAACCGGAGGAGGATGACGACGATGTGATTCAGTTACCTATAAAAAATATATCAGTGAGCGGGGTAGGCTCCAAGCAAGTAAATGACGACGAAGTTAAAAAAATTGTGAATAGTTTGCAGCAGTATCCATCCACTCATAGCATGAAAAAATATTCAGTCGATGAAGATGGTATTTTGCATGTACGCTTAGGTACTTCAGTTTTACCATATATACCTACCTCAATGAGGAAGGATATTTTATTTGCATGCCATGATGCACCACTTTCTGCTCATGCAGGCTTCAAGAAAACCTACAATAAAATCCGTACAAGATTTTTCTGGCCTAAACTAAAGCAGGATGTCTATAGGTATGTACTTACTTGTGAAGATTGTCCGATGAGAAAAATACCGCGCAGACGTAAGCAAGGTTTTATGCAATTAACTGATGTACCTACTGGAGCATTTACGAAGCTAGTGGTTGATATTCAGGGCCCTTTTAAAAGGAGTGCATGTGGCAAATCTTATATAGTTAACTGCTTATGTACTCTAACTAAATATATGGAAGCAAGAGCTATATCCAAAGCTGATACAGATACAGTAGCTCATTTTCTTGCTTACCAAGTTATATGTAGGCATGGCTGTCCAAAGTACATAGGTAGTGACAGGGGAAGTGTTTTTCTTTCTGATGCATTCACAAAGGCAATGAAATTGTTAGGCATATCCCAACAGGTATCTACCTACGGCAGACCGCAGTCACAAGGTTTGGTTGAAAAAAGCCATGATATGATATGCAATGCATTAACTATGTACACCGATGCTAATCAAAAAAATTGGCCAACTCATTTACAAGCTATCGTTTATGGGTATAATTCGAGCATACAAGCTTCGACTGGCTATTCCCCTCACTTTCTTCTCTATGGAAGGGAGCCTCGTTTGCCGATGGAAGCTGACATTGAGCGAATAAATGACAAGACGATGAGTGATCTATTAGGTAGCATGAATTTGGCTAGACAAATTGCGTTATCTCGCATTTATAATAACCAATTGATATATGCAAAATATTATAATCAGACACGTTCACCAGTGACATTTCAAGTAGGTGATGAGGTTATGATTAGGAAAGAAAAGCGCCGACCAGGCTTCTCTCAAAAATTATTTAGGTATTGGTATGGGCCATATAAAATAATAGAGAGAGTGAGTGAAGTAAATTTTGTAATCGAGTCAATCAGAAGAGGAAAATCGTCTAAAGAAACTGTTCATGTTGATAAAATGAAGCCATATTATGACCGTCAAGAATTTCTACCAGAATTTGCTGAGACAAAGGAAAATGTTGAGAAAACAAAGTCAACGTCATCCGCTACAGGAGGAAAGGTTATACCTATAGGAACTGATAGTTGTGACAACGATTCAACTATAGGGCATAGCTATAATCTCCGCAGTAGGAGGAAGTAAAATGCAACGAAATACATAGGTATTTATTTTTGCTTTCTAGAAATGCAAGTGATGATGAAGATGATTACCCCGGGGAAAATGCTACCTTTCATCTTAGGTATTCTCATTTGGGATGGGTGTTTTGCAGTGCACGGCACAATACCCGTTCGAATCTCAAAGGGAGCCGAGATTGAAAAGGTTGATGATATGATTTTTTATGAAAGCACGATTCCAGTGATTTTTGATATTTTAATTCCAAAGTTTGTGGAAACAAAGAATTTTTCACGTGAAAATTGTCAGTTCTCAGACTGCAGAATTTTTAAGCAGATTCGATCCGTTCTTTCTTTGGCGGAAGGAGGGATGTGGAAAACATTTGAATTTGATGAGTTGAAAGCCAATGGTAGTAATTTTGCTAGTCGAATGAAACGCAACGTTGTGGGAGATGGATTAAATTGGTGCTGTGGAGTTGCCACAGAGGAAATGCTCAACGAAGATTTTGTGCATGAACAAAATTTGGAGAAATACATGCAAAACGTAAAAACTCAGCTAAGCCAGGAGCATAATTTTGCAATTCAGGCAAATGCAATGATCAACAATTACTCCGTTCAGATGGAGAAAGTTATGAAGCAATTAACCACAACAACAAGGAATGATATGCGCACATTAGCGGAGGGGGAAGAGAAAGCTAATGCAATAATTCAGCAGCAAACCTCTGCGTTATTTACAATTGCTCGTATTCTTTATGAGAATGCTCAGACACATCATTTCCAAAAATTGATGACGGATTGTGACAATAAAATTTTGTCCTCCCATTACATTCGCCCAGCATTGCTGACGCGAGAGATCAAGAACATTGAAAAAGTAATTTAAAAAAATGGCCATGAACTGTCTATTCCGCTTACAAAGATCAGTAGGTACTACAAACTGCCTATCACCTCGTGTACCTATAGCTACGAGAGGGTTCTTATCAACGTCAAAATTCCTATTTCCAGGGTGAAGGTGGAATTTAAATTGTATCATGCTCAGCCTTTACCATTTGCGTATAACGGCTCAGTCTGCAAGTTGGACCTCGATGCAGAATATATAGGTACCTACGACGATGCCGTAATTCTTTTAATAAAGGGGATGGATGATAACTGTAACCCAACCAAATCCCGACTTTGCTATTTACCTAAGTACAGCTCTGAGGTATCCATCCATCTTAACTGTGCTGCCATGCTGATTTCTAATCAAGCAACTGCGGCGGAGCTGGCTAAGCACTGCTCTTACACGTGCAACAAGGATGATTTAAAAGTTCCCCATATTTCAATCATCAAGCATAACACCTTCACCATTTTGAATCCTCCCCAGACACTGACGCTGGAATGCCAGAACGAGAAACGAGACATTCAAAATAACATTACCACTGGCCTGATGTTTTTTGTGCTACCATGCCCCTGCAAATTACGCATTCATGGGAAGGCTATTTACCCCCCTTACCCATGCTCCGCAGCAGCTAGCAAAAAATTCCTAATTCATCATGTAGTTCCTACAAGCTGGACTACTTTGCAGGATACCATAATTACTGAAGATACCATGCATCAGCGCCTTGACGAAGTTTTGGAACATGGCTGGACACAGAATGTTCCCCACCTAAATTTGTCTTCCCCTCCACCCCTTGCAAACTTGACTATCCCCACAATCATGCATATCTCCACCCATGTCTCATTTTTATCTTCCCTATGGATTTTGGTATTATCTGTGGTGGATATATGGCTACTATGGAAAGTGATTCAACTACCTACGCCGTTTATGATGGCTTCCCATGTCGTTGGACAGACGACGACGACCGATGCCGAGCTACTTTCTTTGTCTGCAAATCTGCTTCAGATTCTTATTCTGTTGCTCATTATATCGTTGCTGACAATTACCTACATGGTCCTTCGTCGCTCTGGAGTGATTAGCCTAACAAGAGGTGAATTGGAAAATGAGCTAAGCAAATTTTCTACAGGAGTTGTCAAAGTCAAGCTATGTCAGGATAATACTGAAGGGGGAAGAACCATCATTAAACATAAGTTTAGGAAGGATCGGCCAATCCCAGCTATATTACCCAAACCAAATATATTAGGTTTCCCAGATCGAAAAAACGATATTTCTGATCGAGAAGTCCCATTGCAAACAGTGCGAATACCACCTCTCCGGATCTCACGAAAAAGGCTTGCAGAAGAAGGTACTGCTGTTTAAAAAAAAAGAAAGAAACGAAAGTTTGAATTTAAAGACAAGTTTTGTTTAGTATTTTTGTGAAGTTTCTTCCGTATGGCGTATCATGGATCCTAATTTATACCTCCAAGCTCTTTTAGTGGAAGTTCTGCAAAAGATACATTTTTTGAACGTACACGTTCAGGAACTAAATGGCCGAATTGGTGATTTGAGTTGTCAGGTCAGCAATTTAGAACAAAATCAGAAAAGTGCTGAGGTTGCCCGTACGAACACGAGTAATACTTTATTTCGTTTGTATAATATAATCAAGGAACACATCGAGAGTTGCCATTTTGAAGAATCTGATGACGAACCAACCCAGCCTTCAGTAAATTCTTAAGAAATGTCAAGTCATTCACAGTTTTGGGATCACCCGAACACTGAACGGGACACAATCCTGTATTTATTATATTTCCTGCAAAGCCTGGCTTGTGCTTTCTCAGCCTGCTCAGGGAAAATTCTAAAATTCGCATGCGCTCTCACTGTGATTGTGCATGAGTTAAGAAAAAAGTGTAGTGTTCGGCAGTTACCCCTCCCACTCTGCATTGAGTGTCATATCGTTCAGGTCCCTTGTGACCATCTGAGGAATAGTTATAGGCGTATGCCAGTGTAACCATGAATCCGAATCAGCCAACAGTGGGCCCTTTTTTCATGACTTACAATCAGTTTTTCCTAGTACTAATAGACATTTTGCAAGAAGGCATTCACCGCCATATTCAACGCTTTCCCGGCAACTTATCCAATCTTCTTCTTCACCATCTTCTCCTGTTATTGGACGGAGCAAAGGGGGCCATCCGTTCCGTGGAGGCAAGTCAAAATCAAAGACAGCAGCCGCAGCCGCAGCCAAGTTCTTCCTCTTCCTCTTCTAACCAAGCTTCTCAGCTCCTTGCTGCACTATCGAGTCAAAACGTGACTCCACGATACCACCCCTTCCACCGAAATCGAGCTGCCACCGCTCCGGGACCTTTCCGGTTGGGCCGCCCTCCAACTGTACCAGTGGCACCCTGTACTCCGGGGTGCATTTGCTTGGAAACTCCCCGGGAAACTCCCCGGGCTCCTCCACCATCTCCATCCGAGCCTCTGGATTATCGGAGTAAATCGGAGGACTTTGATCTGGATTAAAGAAAAAAACTAACATTAACATGACGGTGTCTGTGCTCCTTGAATGTGACTTGGTTTTAAGCGTTACCAAAAAGCAAATCATATCTTTACTTCTTGGTATAATCTTGGTAATATTTGTAAAAGTTTTGCTTGATAGATACAATGCCTGAAGTAGGCCCAAACCATAGTTCCCGATTGTGCTTATTGCGGAACGCATTTCTGCTGGATCACGAGCGCATGCTCGCTAACTTTTTTTCTAGTGTATCCGAGTTTTGTGTTTTAACTGAAAAGAATCCAAAAGATTTTGTTAATCGGTTCTTTATGAAAGAATATTATAAACTTTTTACTTCGGCCTTTTTTGCCTTTAAGTCTCATATATTTTCATATTTAGCTGTGTCCATCAGGGATTCTACGCCCATCGGGGTTCCCGACGCAAACTCCTACATTCAAAAGGTTGAATCTCTGGCGAAGACATTGTTGGTGGATTCCTGCGTGGACTTGCCTCTTCTGGTCGAGCACGAGCCGGACGTAAAAACGCAGATGAAACTGGCCATCAACGCGCTGAAAATTGAAACGGTTCGGTGGATGATACGACTTGACGACGACTTCAACTATACTGGGGACTTCCGCTTTGACGATTACCTCTGCGCCTTTGAAGAAGATTTGACCCGCAACCATCCAGAGGACGTCCTTACCTATAAGCACGGTTTTCGGCAGTAATCAGGTTTGTATTTTGAAGGAAGAGAAGAAGTCGGAAGTTGCTATTATTTCGTTACTTTTTTTAGAAAATATTTCATTTTGATTTTTTTTAGTTACGCAATGGCGTGCAAATGTTTCTTGCTGTTCCTTATCTTGGTGGTGCTGGTCATGCAGCTTCTTACATGGGAAACGGTTAAGGAGTTCTTTGAATCCCAAGGAAGACCCCTGTGGGAAAGGCATCCGGAGCTCTTCCCTACCCGACATCCCCGGTCTCGCTCCGGAACCACCTCCCGGCCCCCCCTTTGAGGATTCCCTTTATTTTCCCAATTAATTTCCCCAGAATCCCCAGCAGACGACGACCTCCGAGGATGGACTTCACTTGATCATCTTTCTCCTCTTGCTTCCCCTTCCCCGGATACGAAACGGCTCTTCTCATGGATTTCCCTGGAACTTGTACATAGTCGCTTGGGCAGTACATATTTTTATCAAATACTATCAAATATACATTAATTAATTACAATATTACTTATTTCATTTTCAATACATACATTTTCCTTACATTTTTACCAAAGGAGTCCGATGAGTTATGAATTGTTCCGCAGTTCATGTACCTCCTAGATATCTTCTCTGAAATATTTTTACTCTTTCAAATATCATTAAGTACCAAACATTTAATTTTTACTTCAGTGTTGGATATGGTAGGTGGAAGGTTTCATTTTTTCCATGAAGGTTTGACAGTCTGTCAATCGTTATTACTTCCATAGTTAGGAATAAATATTCATTCATTTATAATATCTAGATGTTAGTCATTTCACCATACCTGCGTATTACTGGTGATGGAGTGGCTCTTGTCAGTTGATGTACATATTAAATTCCTTAGCTTTTAAATTTGTAGCTTTCAAATTTTTCGGTGATCCTTTGATCTCCGTAGTACTTTTGTATATATGGTTCCGTACTTCATGCCATTTATTATTAGAAAATATTTACCATTTCAATTATTGTTCCTATTTTAAGGTTAGGTTAAAATATCTATCAAACGTAAACTGTCTATTGGTAGCGGTGTACAAAGGTTGCACGACTACCGACAGCGACCATCTTACCTCATAAGTATTAGGGTTTAAAGCAAAATGTTTGATTCTTTTTCACAAGAGGCTACTTTTGTTTCAATCCTCTCCGTCGTTGGTTAGAAAATTACAAATGCCAATCGGAATTTGTTAAGAAATAAGGATACAGAAGGCGATTTTTAGTGGTTTAATGTGGCTAATTATACTATATTTTAAAATTTTATTCAAAATTTATGAGATTCGATGACAAAATTTTTAGTGTTATGTAACAATAGTTAACTTTAGCTTTCCTCAACTTAAAACTTGTTCTATTGTCAGTTAGCTACTATTCCTATATTCTTTATTAAATTTTTGAATAGTATGTAATTACATGTTTATCTTAATAGCTTGTGCCATTAAAAAATTATAAAATGTATTTATCTTCGATAGTTATTTTTTCCACTTAAATGCATAGTTATGTAAGCATAATTATTACAGTACTATGTAAACTGCGTTAGAGCTACATCGAAATGCGTCTCATTTTTACATAAACTAAGCCTAGGCTTCTGCTATGTATTTCATCTAGGACATTGCCCACATCTACGATTTCTTCTGATTTTCTAGTCCCGCTCCGATTTCCTGTCACGATTTGTCCATTTTTCCCCTCCTTGTATACCTTACACGGTATGAATAGGTCCTCATAGCCTGCATTAGATTTTTAAAATTATCAGCTTTCCGTTTATTTCACTTCAAAGAATTTCGTACCGGTACCTATTTTTTATATATACCTACCTACATGCAATATACTTGCTTACCTAGTTTTTCCATTTCCCATGTCCATTCCATAATCTGCCGGAATAACGCCACTCCCTCGATGTGTAAGCGCCACCCTTCCACTACATTGCCCTTCAGCAGTTGCCGGATGATGTGAATTACTAATATTCCGCAGCCACATTCAATACTGCAACCAATAAAAAACACACAAATAAAAAATCATGAGATGAGGATTTTTATATTACACTGGAACCCATGTATATATTTATACATGCATGCAGTTTTTTTTTAAAAGGGGCATTGATTGTCTTACTCAGGATTTGTTGGACTTTTTACGGTTGTCCATTTCGTCGTGTGGTCCCGTTTTGACTTGGCATCCTTGGCAGTTCCTCGATACTGTACTATCTGGTCAAGCATGGGGCGGATATTTTTCCGTGCAATTTCAACGTACAGTGGCGGATCCCCTCTTCGTCTTCCGCCTTTCCTTTTTTCCCTTGCCCCCACTCCCTCGTTGACATGGGTAGCGTCATGGTACCGATACTCTCCCGTTTTACAGTTGTACACAACTACACTGAGATGGCTATACTCATATAACCGATGACAACGCACTTCCTTATATTCCCATAACTTCTGTTCCATCTCCTCCCTTTTTTCTCCTCTCCATTTTCCATTAACGACCTTCCAATGATATAGTTCGAAATTCACCGGAAATACCACAAAATGCGCTTCTTTAATCTTTTCCGACAACTGTTCCTTCAGTTTTTTTTTAATCCGGGTCATGTGTCCATTTCCCTTTGA